>JAZGTJ010007809.1:0-22129 GCA_036877575.1 Botia almorhae | reverse complement strand
ATTAACCTTTAAGCACAATGCTTACTCACTCTAAAGCTAGAGTCCAATTACATCAATTTGGGCTATCCCATGAATATCTGTGAAGTGCGCCCAGGCCGACTGACAGCACACTGACTGGCCTTTGATGTGCACATTAACAAGCGCAGACTGTTTAAGTATTCAGAGTGACTTTGATATGCTCCATTAGTGTGAATGTCCACTCACACCACCTCAAAGAAGAAACGCGGTATTGTTTGCACATTAAATTAAGCCGGTGCTGTTCAGATCAGAGGAACTGCGTCAAGTCAAGCTAGTCATACAAAGCAACTCCACCCACTCCATGTTGCACTATAAGTGGCAGGGGCAAACAGGTAAAAAGCCTAGAGTGTATTTTAAAGTGTATTAATTCGTTTCAGAAACAATGGAACTTATTAATATAAGCTACAAAACCTGTCAATATACAAAGCATTTCCATTCGAAGTTGTCTATGTAAATTCAAAAAAGTATTTATATCCGACCTTATGAGCATAAAGTTAACGGAAAAGGTCTACTGAGTTACATTAAAATGTTTCTGGGAGGAGCGATTACGACATCTATTTTAGGTGATTTGTAATTTTGGAATATTGGCTTTTTGTCTGAACTCATTACTACAGAAGTGGTAATCAGTGAATGTGCTATTAAGTTCATAATAATGTGGATTAAAGGGGATTCTAAAAGACATCAAACACAAGAGACAAGATTCATAAAAAAGTGAAAAGGTAGCTAATCATTTCAGCTAAGAAACTTGCTCACCCAGGACAATCAATAGAATAAAATATGATTCTGCATAGTGTAATTGGTCAGGTTCAACTTTTGGGCAAACCCTGAAACCATATTCTGATTTTATGAGCTCTTGAAACATACCTATAATGCAATTGGTCAGATTTAGTTTACGTCAACATACGAATCAACCAAAATAAAATCAAGTGGGTTTTAGAAATGTGTATATAGTGATGCTTTGCTTCAGAAAGGGCCTTTTTCATGGTTTGCAATCTTTAAATTGATCAGCATAGCAATGGGGGACATTCTGATGGATTCTGCATAACTATTAATTGTGTAGCCTTCTACCTGAGCAGTGCTTTGTCAATGCATGTAACCCTTAGAGATAACAGAGATGTTTAAGCAATAAACATAGCCATCAGTATGCCACCCGTAAGCCATCATGATCTTGCATCGATCATTACACTATCTTTACAAGTGCTGTAGTATGCTTTTCAAGAAACAGTTTAATCAACAATGCAAATCTGTCGTTATTTACTCACCCTCATATTTAGCGAAATGATAGCAGAATTAGCATTTTTTTAGTGAATTATCTCTTTAACTGAAATCTTCTGTGTAAAAATAATGAAAATAACGATCTTCAAAAGCCAGCCATGCTAGTCAAGCACTGTTCGTTATGTATATCGTATCTAGGAAAATGTATCGTAATTAGTCCTAACGGCAACCTAGAAGTTCTATTTTCAGCTACATTATAAATGATAGCCCCATAATACAGCTAAATTCCTGACCCAATTAGCCTCTAAGCAAGTGGGTAATTTTACACACTAAATATGCTTATCTCAACTGTTTTCATTTACAGAGAGAAATATAAAATAACAAAACAGCCCACTGAGAGATTAAAGAACAGTCAGCTGTTAAAAATCACATGTAAAAAAAATGCCAGTGGACTGCAGGTGTCCAAACATGCACTACAAGGTGGAAATGCTATTTTTAGTAAATTTTAGAATTTATAATTATTCAAGCAATCAAAGTCATTTGAAATGCATGTTGCATAGCTACTGAAATGTACAATATTATTTAAAAGCATCTAATACATTTACTAGAGATTTTAGACACATACGGATCCTTTAAGGGATGCTCAGAAGTGAACTGCCAGATCCTTTGTGAATAAACTGCCGTAGGCAATCGACTTCAGAGCTTAGACACAAGCCCATTTTTCTGTAAATGATGAAGGTCTTTGTCTAAAAGGACATGACAATTTTTTAAAATTAATACGAGGTGATCCAAGTAAAATTAAAGTCATAAATGCTCTCTGCACAGCTGAATTCAATTATCATCAACGCTCAACCAGTATAAAATAAATTTTACAAAACAAGTCAATGTTACAGTAAAATGTATATGTGTTTTTATACATGTGTGTCTGTGTGTACTGTCACAATGGTTTCATAATAATTAAAATTATAGAAGGTGATGATTTTAGAAAAGAATCGCAGAACAGAAGAAACTATATAACCTCAATTTAGTGAACATACACCAACTGTGTTAATAAAATGGATGTATTTAAACATTTAAGTAATCCAATTTATTAAAAATGTAATGAACCTACCAGATGGAACATTTGTACATGTGTAACAGGTCAACTGTATTTTTTAGAAACTGTCTATGCATAAATTTGGTCACAATGTATCAGTTTCCATCCATGTACCAAAACCATATTTCAGTCCTAAAACCACACTTTACATATGACGGCCTTTGAATACTAATGAGATCATATTGTACAATCAATTGGTCTAGTCTGAAGAGCTTTGGCCAATCACACTCTTCCCTCCAGTGTGTATAATCAATCACAGTGGGCGTGGCCTCCATAAAGATTGATGAAAGATCAGCTGAGAGAGCAAGCAATCGGTTTGACACAATAATGTCCGCTGAAAAATCTATGCTGACGCAAATTGATCTTTTACCTGCACACAACTGACACCTCATTTAAAGACTTCATTACAGTTTAATCAGTTGTGCTAAGCACAGCAGACCATTGTGCCATGCATAGATCAGACAGTCTCTTCATAATGTGTAAACCTGCCTCTCACAATCCACTTCCTCTTTCCTAAAAGCTATTCACTGCTACCAAGAATACAATGCCGCTTATGTTAGCACAAATATCTACAGTACACATCATAATAAAACATATTGAATAGGCAGTCATTTGATGCAGGCTGGGAGATTCACTTCAAACAGCAGGTGGGCTCTACAGTTCACTGGTAAGCTGGAGGGTGTGTATCTAAGGGCTAGCTCCAGGTTTACCAAGCCTGAACTTAAATCCACTTCACCAGTGCTCTCTCTCTCCCCACTGACAGCACAGGAGCGTGTTTTGTGTTTCTGGCTGTGCCCCCAGTCAAACTGTTCATGTGAACAATTCAGTGCCGTTCCCTAGAGCAAGTCCACAAGACTAAAGCCTAAGGACTGTTTTTTAAACAGTCTCACATGCTCTGCCACCATGTTGAGCTGGTGTGATGCATATACGCCTACAGAAAGAAAAACAAATGAGATCTTTTAATGTTATAGCTGTTTCTCATAGACACCAATGAGGAGAGTGGACAGCAAATGGAGATTTTTGCATAGGTCGCCTGTTTCTCAAATTTTATTCTGAGAAAAAGCCAGAAATTCCTCATATGTTTCTTCGAGGGTCTGAGAACAAATGTCAACCATTTATTTTCAGTTGCAAAGACTCCAAAAGTCAGAGATTCAAAATAAATTTAGAGATTTCTCATCTAATTCCCCCAAGGCCAAAAAGGAGCTATGCTGTCCACATTTCAGAGCTTTATATTCGAAATGCATGCAAACAATTGTCTTATTATATGTTATATATATGCTATGTATAATATGTCTATTTTATCTCCCAACAATATTTAGGAGAAACAACAGAAACAAAGCTGACACACAATAGCGTTCTCAGTTATGTTTCATTTAAGTCATTTGAGCTTTAAAAGAGCAACTTCAGACGGAGAGATTTTTTACTAGGGAGTGTCTTCAGTATGATAACTACATGAGACTAAAGTAAGTCTAACATGGCTTGGCATTTACAGCTGCTGCTTTCAAAACATTTGGCTGCAATTGGATTTAATAACCCACAGCTTTAGTAAAGGATGTCTAATCTGCTTATTGCAAACTGTGTCTATTTATACTGACTGAATGAGAACGAAATGAGATTAGACATCTTTTCCAAATTCCATGTCATGTAATGAAACACTTCCTACTAACAAACAGTGTGTTTTTTTAGACATAAAGATAATCCTTTTTCTGAATTAGACAGTCAACTGCAATTTAATGCACACTTACTGTGTGTTTTTTAAAAGTAAAGTACGTAATTTCTGCACCACTAACATCACCAGATAGAATTGCAATTAAAATGGTTGGTTTTTAAACAGGTCTCCTGAACACTCCCCCTGTCTGCCATTGGCTGAATTGACAGACAGCCCCGCCTCAAACTCACGCCATTGGTTAAGCCAATGTTGCTGTGTTGGACTAGACAATATTTTTAGTAAAGTAAAGCAAAAACAGCAATGCTCAATGGCGAGAAAAACCACTGGCGACAAATCAACCTACAAATGGCTCAGTTACAGTTACTGCTGTATATTAAACTGGAACATAATTTAAAAGTAAGTAGTAAAAAAGTTATAGTTATATAGTTATAGTAAAAAAGTTATATAGTTGTATACTATAACTTTTTAAAAAATGTAAAAGTTATAGTAAACATAATTTAAAAATTACAGAATATATGAAAAGTAAGGTAAATATTTAAAAAATGTGTGGACAGCTCTCGAACGTTGACAAGTTTTAAACAAGAAAGTCTCACAACCAATTTTTTTTTCCATTGAGCAGAGCATTTTTTAGCTGATTCTTCCAAACGCTGTAAAACCATGTTCATCTGTGTCATAAAAACTGACAGTTGTCCTTTTACAAATGGTGCAGACTCTCTCGCCGGGCCTCATGAATATTCAGAGAGAGCGGGGCCTCAGGGAAGCACACTAGCATGAAACTGTTATCAGACGCTTCTCTCTTCTATACACCACTGCTACTTTATTTTTTCTTTCCTCTGCCCATTTTTCTCTCTGAACAGCTCTGCTTTTACTGGGACTGGATATAATAGAAGAGGAGAGGAGGATTTTCGTGTGACTGGTGTGATTAATTGAGCTTGGCGAAGAGAAAATAAAAACTCAGTGAAGCCATATTGTTGTGTGGCTTGTTTACTGTTTGTGTGCCAGGGAATGATGAGCTCGCATGACTGGCTGCCGTGATGTTCCGGGGGACCTTTCAGCTCCAGGAAGTTAATATTCCCAATGGAAAAGCTTTAAATAATTGCCTTTCTGGACTCACATGCTTAACGGTCAGCGGCCGAGGGTAAAACTGTAAATTATTGCATAAGTAATAAACAAATGATGCCACACTTAAGCAAACGCATGCTGCCACATAAACAGCCATAATGGTCAATTTCACACCCTGAAACCCTTTTAAAACAAAAGGCTCTGTAAGATCAATTAATAAAGCAAGCAGAAATAAAAAGCATTACTGATGCTTGAATATATGCTGGTGTATCACATACCTTTAGAGTATGTGATGTCAGCTTTTAGCTAAGAGTCTTAGAGACCAATTATATGCTAAAAGGCAACTGATCCTTGTGGCTGCGGGCCACACAGGATAATATTTAGCGGGGCCATGACCTCATTGGGCTGAATGCCACTATTACCATGAATGAGATGCAGCTGAGTCAATACATTCATAGGAAACTTGGCCTCATGAGAGCTGGAGAGAGTGAGCTTTTATCAAAACTCATAACGGCAGACTCAACCCTGTGATACCCTGCTGTGGAAATTTAAAAGAGAGTGCTAAACCACCCACAAAAAACTAATAGAACCAATAGAAAGCTATACTATTCTGTTTATAGTTGTCTAAGGGACTAGTTAAGCCAAAACACTATAACAGGATAAACTGTTATGTGGTTTTATAAGTGATTTGATGTAGATAACTACGATAAAACTTTATAAGGGTGCTTGCTAAGAAACAGAACCACACCGAAAATTAAAGCATCCACATAGGAACATATTAAGTCCACTCAGAACTCTTTAGCAAATAAACAACAACAATCTAGTTTTCGAATCTAGTTTTTATGTGGTTTTCCAGGCTGATTCTTAAAAACGCGTGATTCTTGACCAAAATAAATGAACACTATTATTTTAACTACTAACCAATCAGGGCTGTTCGGGGCTTATTGAACTTACACTATATCACTGCAAAGGCCACAGAGGCAGAGCAGCATAATTAATAGCTTGTTAATAATTACAGAGATTTTGACCTAATAAGAGACTGTAAATCTTACCTAAATCTTTTACTTTTATATGACACGCTAGCCCCTTACCGCAGCATGTCCATGAGTATCCCATTAACCTCCTGTACTCTGTAACCCTACGGTATATTGTCTCTTTATAGCTAATGGGTTTTAGGATTAGCAAGGGGATAATAATACAGCACACTGTAGGCAAGCCATTATGAATGGATGAGTTAAGAGATGAATGTTGTATGTGAATAAATTGAGCATGGGCTTTCCAGCTGCTGGGCCTGAGAGTATAACACAATGACAAAGATACAGCTAAAAAGAGTGAGAGAGGAGGTATACAGTGTAAACAGTAAAGAGAGAAAGAACTCAGCAAGAGTTTGGACAGTGTGGTAAACCGCCAGCTATGTGGAATGGGCTTTTGGACCAACCGGAGTTTACTGGGGACGGGGCCACCCAGCGCAAAGCCACAAAAACTGAATCCAAGCAAGTAGCAAATCATGCTTCATGGATGTTATATAAACCAATAAACCAAAGAACAAGCTCTTCCCAACACTCATCAGCACATTTATGGAGTATTTAAGAGCCAATTAATTGTGTAGAGGTAAGATCTGTACACCCCTCTTTCTCTCTCTCTCTCTCTCTCGGGTTGTCAGTCACTGTCTCACCATCTGACTGCAAGCACACTTAGTCCACATATTGATTTTGGGGGTAATTGGCTCTGGTATGAAAAAACAGGCCAGGAAAGGGGGATACAAATGTTGGAAGCTAAATAACATTGTACTGTTGGATTCTTTCAATTGTGGTTGGTGGCTGTGATAAACACAGTGGATCTCTCTGGAGTGTAAGGCAGGGCTTGATAAGCTTGTGCACATTCTTCGCTACCATACGCAGGCATGGTGAGATTGGCGACCTCTCGCAACTATACGGATGTGCCACTACAGAGCACAATAACATTGTCTACCTTATGTTATGCTAAAAAGAAAATCCATACCAAACACAAAACCTCGCAAAACTGCCTTTATATAATACAATATACTGAGATAGGCATTTTTAAATGACAACAAAAGCACTACTCTTTAAAACCAATTCAATGCCCCATTAACCAGTCCAGACCGCACCTGCTTCCCGATACCGAAAAGACACAAACAGCCAAATAAGTCTGGAGGAGATAAACAACACATGCAGGAGCGCTGGTGTTTTTTCCACCTTGTCTGCAAGAGCCTGTGCCAAACATCTCAGTCTGATAGCTTTACTTTAGCAAATGAGATCTCCAGGCATTACTCCACTGTGGTAAACCTGGATTTCTCACGACAAGGCAAAATGAAGTTTCTCACAAGCCCAAGAGTCGATTCAGAAACAAAGACTCTTGGGCTTACAGGTTTTGTATATGCAAGTCACATGAGCAGGTGGAGATAGCAAAAATGTGTTTCTACATCTACAACTACAGCCCCTTTAATGCCTCACGGACTGATTCTTTTTGTACACAACTAGCGAAGTAAGTTGCTAACAGATTTCACCTATGGTTATTATGAAGGTCATATTGAAACTGTCTTCAAATGTTGTTAATATGCTTTGATTAACATGAATGATTTATTGTTGCTATTTTTGTCTTTTACAGTACGTATAAACATGGTTTTACCCTTGTTTTACCCAGACTCGGTTATAAAGAGAATCCATCATAAAAATGATATGGTTTTAAAACTCATATGCTAATATGACAACACAAAAAATAACTGTATTCTGAAAATATGTCAAAATATATATAGTTATATATCATCATATATAAGTATGATAATCTAAACAAACTTCGGCCAGCACTGAGTGACATTCCATCACAGAAAGCTATTCTGAGAGAGTTTAATTTCTAAAACTTCTGACAGCACAAAGTCCCCAATGCTGAAAAAACAACCAGAATAATTTTTCTTTAAGATGGAGGACATGTTTAGGGCGATGTGTTCAAGGGATACATTCATTTATGTTTTCCACATTTACACTCTTATTTAGATTTCCTGACGTGTTTGCACTCAAATGACATTTAAGCTGTGCAGACTTCACAGTGGAAAACCCTTGAATACATTCTGAATCACCAAGAACAGAATCCATTTTCCCATGGGAACAGCATTATACGTGCCTCTCTGATTAATCCTCATTGTAGCATCTGAAGTGAAACACAAAGCGTGCACTTTTCCACCCCGAGCTTCCAAGATATTATAACGGGGAATAGATGCTGCCAGAAACGCGTTTAATTCACCAGACATTGTGTAAAAAGCATTTAACTCGTTGTAAAGCTATGCAACTCCGAACCACTGCTGAATTAGTTAATTATACTGGGTTGTCCAACGACACAAATAACAGAGGCAATACAATAAAAGCGTTATGACGGCAAAAATATGTAATCACAATTATAAATTCTATAATGTATAACTTTCTTTGGTGACTAATGTAAAATATACATCAAGTTATTACTCATTATATTTATTACTCATTATCATTTATTATACATTCATCTGTGTTGTTTCTTCTCTTATCACCGTTCAACAACAATACAACAATAATTATAATCTACAACAATAATAAAGTGGAGGATCTTGAAAACCATCTTGAAACAATAATAACTGATTATTGTGTGCCGAGATGAAATGGTGTCACATCAAGGACTCTGTAAATCTATTCAACCTTCCTCAGTCTAAATTATTGATTTTACCTGAGATTACTATAGCAGACTGAAGAAAGTCAGGTAGGTGGTGGAGAAATGTTGCCTGAACGTACCAAAAGATCATTCCCTGGTTTCAATTTTTCAGTGTGAATCCATCTCACCTCTGTAATATAGGGGGCGGGGGGCGGGGGAGGGCGGGTTGTGCACAGGGGGGTCATATATCCAGCTCCCTTTTCTAACCTCAGATGTCATTTAGAGTGATTTAAATACAATACAATCTCCAGTCCGCAAATTAGTTGATCAAACATCTTCGCTACGTCACAACCTTATCAGGATTAGTGCATTGTGGATTACAGCAATTATTTCTGGCTTGCTTCATCGTCATCATGTGAAATATGGTTGAATAATACTCATTATGAGGTTAAATTTATGAGCGATGCAAATAATGATCATTCATTCGGGGGAATATGCAACAATATGCACAGCATTAGCAAATGGAACCAGTCACTATGGGAGAAAGACACTTTTAAACCATAAATATCATGAGAATGTAATTTCCCTTAATCTTGTGCCTAAAAAAAACACTAAATATGTAACCAAACTGTACATTTCACAACTAAGAATCTCCTCTCCAACTGAAAGAAGATCATCAATTGAGCAAATTATTAAAACCAAACATGATTCTGAGCAGCGCTACAATTCCAATTATATAATTATTGTATAAACCATTATATAATGACGAATACAGTTATATAATGTTAATAAAAATGAATTAAGTGACACTAATGGTTTATAGTGAAGATAAAAATAAAAAATAAACGAGATAGACCAGAAGACAAAAATATACCTTATATGTATAATTTATAATATCTTATGTGACAGCAGAAACATACACCACCAACACAAATGCTCAAAAGAGTCCCACTGTGTTTCCTAATTAGGCCTCACTGCATTCAGCATTTCTGTCTTACAGACTTACATACCTCTCATATCATTTCCTTCAGAAAACTCTCCCCTCCATTCAACAAAGCTGTTAAAAAAAGGACCACACGAGGCTTTCCCAAACAAGGTTATTAAATGGCCAGTGGATCAAGAAAGCGGCCCCTGAAATGCTTTTTAGTCCATCTTGTTTTCCTTATTACTACAGAGTCTGTTTACAGCTGGGACAAAGGCTTCAAACAGCCAGCGGGTTGAGAAAAGACACATGAGGGGAGCAGCTCTCCCTGTTATTTAACCCAGCTAGATCTTGTCTAGTAACACAGCTTTATCTCCTCCAAAGACGAGGTGGGTTATTAAGGTCGGTCGAGCCCAGGAGAAAGGAAAGTGAGACTCAGGAGAAAGAGAGTGTGAGTTTTTGAGATAGTGAAGAAGAGGGCGAGAGACAGAGAGAAAAAGAGGGACAGAAAGATGGACGGAACAAAAGCGAGTGGAGAGGCTATTCACAGTAGCCATAGAGCCTCACAAGCTCTGGAGCCTTAATACTGTTGAATGTCCTGTTTTTATTGCTTAATCCTGTTTGGTACATGCACAGTATGGTTGTGGGAGGATGTGAGAAACATCAAGCACGGCTCCACCAGGGGTACATGTACCCCAGAGGGTACAGATTTCAGGGGGTCTCCAATCAAGGAGAGAGGGGGAATTATTGGCGAGTCTTTTCCCACCAACAGTATTAATTGCTTTTACTTGTTGTAATTGTGTTGAAATAATGGTTACTGTAATTACATTAATGTCAATGCTAAACGGTATTCTCTGTAACATCAGATAGTTCTCCCAAAAATGAAAATTCTATTAAAGTTAACTCAACCTCATGTTGTTTCAAACCCACAAGACTTACTTTCATCTGTGGAACACAAAAGGCAGAACGGTAATGACTGAGAGCTTCAGTCGTCATTCACTGTCAATGCATCTTTTCTTCCAACATTCTATATACCATCCTCTTTATGTTCCACAGAAGAAAGCCATATGTGATACATCATAAGGGGTGCAAAAATGAATGTCCATTTTTGGATAACTACCCCAAAAGGGTACCTCAGCTTTTCTGATGAGGCTGAGTGGTACATAAGACAGAAGGGTTAGGAAATGCTACTCTAGAGACAGAGAGAGCTGTTATTACATATCTCAAAAGGCTACTCAAAAGAATAATCATACACGTTTACACAACTATGCGCAACATTTTAACTTCCACATGATATCAGGAAGTAATTACACACAGCGTGCACATAATTTAACTTTTCGCGTCTGAGTTCAGCAATGGATAACGCCATGGATCTGTGATTTCAGATGAAACATGACGAAGATGCTTTTAATTGCTCTTCTACCAAGTTTGGAAACTCAAACCTCAAATTCTGTTCCTTTATTTACAAATAGATGCATGTTGCCTAGATTTCAAGTTTACTTGGTCAGGATATACAGAAGTCTAACATCTATGGACTGTTTAATAAAATATTTTGCAAATATTTCAGCTGTATTTCTAGATTTAAAATCCTTCTGGCCACGTGATTTGCTACCTGATTCATTGAAAAGTGTAACTAGATCAAACTTTCTAATGTATTTGAGTTGACATTACTAAAGCAAGCCAGCTCAGGATTATTGAGGTTTGATGCAGGAACGTTCAGTACTAGTGTTGCCCAGAGCCCCAGCATAAAGGAAGACCATGTACTAAATTCCTCCTCTCCTTTACTGCAGACCAGCAGAGCTTTGACTGAGTGGCCACTTTGTAATGGTAAGTAGCATGAGTCCTCATTTGAATACATACATACTTCATTCTGTACCGATAAAATGCAAAAAAGTCCAGGGAGGATGAACATAGTACATCCAACACATGCGTGTAATTCCTCATTTCTAATCTGCTTTTCATGCATCTGTTGCATCTTTCGCATTAGCATGTGTTACCATTGGCTGTGGCGCAGCAGATGCGCTCTCTACTTTTTTTGGGGAACATCAAGGGAAGTGACTTCAGGGACTTTTATCTTAATTATGTAAATTATATGCCACTGATATTCCTTAGCAAGACTAGAGGAAGCTGCGTCTCTTCCCCGGAAAGCTGCGATGCGAGAATCTGAGGCCATTCATGCGGAACAGTTTTTCCAAACTTGCCAAAAGAATTTCCTTCTGATTCACAATAGGATAGAAAAAAATTCATGACTCATAACTCATTTCTCAGATACGACCCTACATTTGCACCGAAAGCCACAGCTGTGCAATTCATCTTCAAGGCCCTTAAGACTATCCTTTGAATTTGCATTTACAGATTTAGTTTTAGCTGTACAGCTTTTGACACTGTTCAAAATATATCTATGATTGTTCTATTTACACAAGTATTGCTCACTTGAACTCAATGAAAAGTATCACACATGTATTAAAAACCAAAGTGAAACCAAAGTGTTTAAGCTTTCATGGGATTTGTTCACATTGAAGGTGCGACAAGTGAAACCAATTATCTGAAGAATTATGTTGTTCTTACCACTCAGCATCTAATTGGCAATCTTTAACATCTAAAGCGAGTCCTGGGAAGGATTGCCAGCATTTATTATGGATTAAGTTTTCTACTACCTACACTAAGAACTGATTGTTATAAACCATATAAATGGAAAATGCTTTAAGCGAGTTAAAAAAAGGCTCTTCACTTGTTCTATAGAATGTGACCTATGAGGTCAATTATCAAATCTGCTCATCGATGGAAACAACATGGAACCCACAATAATCAATAAATGAATCAGAGGCTTGGATGTTGAGGGGGTAGTTACTAATTACCTCAAGGACTCAAATCGACATGCAGGGGTAACAATACCCTGAGGTTAGCGAGTCAGAACCGGCTCCAGAACTCAGTAAAGACCAGCAGAATAACCTAAATCATTCATTCATAATAATCACTCATTGGCATAATAATTAATCAGTCTGGAAAATAAAATTTCACAACCATAAGAAGTTAGAATACCAAAAGGTTACATAAACTCAGGTCATTACGCCATAACACGAAGTGAAGGTTACTAAGGAACATAAACTGTATATAATACCTGCTGTGAAATTGTAGCTTGCAGAAAATCCCATTGCTTCCAGTTCACCATCAGCAACAAATTTTATCCATAAGTAGCGGCCACTCGATCTGATATATGGAGGGTTTTGCTGGCCGCAATAGCGTCCAATTATTGGAGAGAAACCAAAGGGTCCGTCCCGGACTTCAATATGATCAAATTTACATTCCCAGGAAGGTTCAATTGAATACTTTTCATCAAAGTAAAGATCAATGCATTGTCTCGGGGGAGCTGAAAGGAGAAAAAAGCAATGATTGACAGCAGTAATTGATGACATATGATGTCATTTGTCTACCATTGTTAATGTAAAAAGGATTCTCAGATCAAAGGTACAAATGTATTGCATCCATATACATGTCATTCAACTAGTAGGAAAGCAAAATAATATTAACTGTCAGACAAAATGACGAAAACAAGAAAAATTCAGAAAACATATCTTTTGTATGGTTTATTAATATGGGAAAAATAATCTTCCTACAACAGTGGAAAATTACGATATGTAAACCATCTGAATGCAGTAAACATGATACTAGGTTTTCAGTTAATTTGATTATCAGTTATTAGAAGCAGACCAACATACTGGCAGGAGTCCAATGCAGTGATTGGAAAACAAAACCACAAATGAAGGGTTTTTTTTGATTTTCAGTGCAATTTAATTGTGATAATCAGGTTCAGATATTTGGAAATTGTTCATCTTAGTTATATTCTTTATTACAAATGTAAATGAAATACCGTGCCATTGTTTACTAACACCATAATTGTGCTGCACAGCATTAATAATAAACTGATTGCTTCAGTAAACTACCCTACCCCCAACCACCCCACCAAGTGTCACATGACAGATTTGTTTGTAAGATCTAATTGCCATTGAAAGAAGGTGTGTACCTTCAATGATGTAGATGCACTCTCGCTCTGGGGGATATTTGTTGGGGTAATTGGGTGAGGTAAAGAGGCCTCCCTCTGGTTCTTTAACCCAGGTACCACACTGACCAGCTGGCTGCACCCCTGAATTGTTTTTCACTGAAAGAGAGCAGTCAAATGTCAGATATTGCCAGGAAACATGGAGATGAGGAGTGGGTGGGTATTCTGTGTGACAAAACATCATTACCTGCTTCCTTCATTGTTGCCCCAGACAACCCAAGCATGATGAGACCGGCAACAACTGCGACACAAGATTAAGATCAAAACAGCATAGAATCATTTTGACCATATTTGATCATTATGAACATTTATTTGTAGTATCATCCACTGTGATTCATTTAAACATATCGTTCCCATATCTATGCCTGGTGCACCAAATAAATCACGAACAGGTGTTTAATAATGGATTTTAAAAATACTTCGAGGAAAAGATGTACAGATGTTGTTTGTACTATACAGTACTTAGTACGAAACAAATGTTTTAATAGCAAATAAACGATACAATACAAGCATGCTTATCGAACTGGATGCAAGTTTGGGAAAGAACAGATTCTATGTTTTTAATAAACATAACTCTGGGGAAAAAACAAGAAAAAATAACACCATAATGCACATGCAGTTGCAAACCATCAAACGCTTTTAAGGAAGTCATTTTAACCGGTTTACGATCACACAAAGTTCCTGCAGTATTAAAGACAGGCACGTGTAACACGCCGGTAATTGTAGATCCACCTCATGCGTAAAATTAAACAGAGAAAAGAGCTAAGTTAACTGGCAGCTGCGCTTACCGTGAAGGAACCTGTTCCCATGTATCATGTCTATTCCTTTCACAAATGGCTTTCTCAACTAATTCCATTTAGATCGGAATACTTTCAGAAGAAACGATCGATATTTGCAAAATTTCGCCGCGAGTATGTCAGCATTTCACAGCCCTCATTTAATGTCATTATTTTTTAATCGGTTAGAATGGAGGTTCCAGGGCTCCACAACTATGCTTTAGTAGTTTCGTATAAAACCAGATAAAGATTTAGACATTCGTCCGATTTCCATCCAAACGTTTCCAATCCCCTCTGGCGATGGATTAATAGGTCCGTCATTAGCTTCCCCTGATCGCTCCACCTTTCCAGTGTGAACATGAAAAGATTCATACGGGGGAAAGGTTGGTCAATCTTTCATCCATCTCTAGGGAGCAGTTATCAGAATATCCATTCAGATTCATTTTCGCATCGTTTCGTTTCTTTTCTGAACGACGAGCACAGCCAACTTCGTCAAGAAAACTCGTGATGAGAGAAAACGTGTTTGAAAAAGCCTTTCCTTGCGTTTCCTCGTCAAGATATGCAGTACAACCCCCTTTCCAGTCATATGCGCCTCTTCTTCCCCCCACCTCAAAGAGTTAATTCATATAATCGCTTCTCTCTGGCAACTGGCCAGTCATTCTTTTTTTAGTCCCCAGTTATTTCAACAGCTTAAAATTATGCGGCAGCGCAAATAACTGTTCTTGATAAAGGTCTGTAATCCATTTAAGATGACGTTCTTAAAGAAGCGCTGCAAAGCCGGGCAGACTGCGGGATCCAGCGAATCCAAAACCTCAGACGGAAGCGCTAGAGCAAAATATTGGGGTAGGCAGAAAAAAGCTCTGTATAAGGTAGGGGAGAAACGAAGCAAGGGAGGTGGATTTCTAGAGAGCCACAACTCCCAGCAGCATCTCCAAACAGTGTATGCACCTGCAGTGTTGGGTTGGCGAAGAGCATCTGCAGCCTGCGGACATGGTGGGGGTCTGGTCCGGAGTAAAGTTACGAAGCATGCAGATGCTATAAATTAACTGATAGGTTTAAATATAGCTCGTGTGAGTCAGCAACGTATTTCAGAATAAAATTATAATTATACATTTAATTTTATTCACTAATAAACTTTCACTTTCCGATTGTTTTGTGTTTAGTTCCATATGAGCTTGTTATTGAATTATGTTGGAGACCAACATCAAAAATGTGTTGTTTAGGACTATTTTTTTAAATAAACCTTTTAAAAAGTTTGCAGTGTCATGATTTGACCCCTGACTTAATCTGCAGTATGTTGTATGAATGCAAGAAAATTTTGGCAACCTCTCTCCATTACATACTAAAAGAGATTGATAGAGATCATTTCCAAAAGTGCTGATAGATAATGTCAGCACACTGTGTATTAGTCATTGCTGTATCTGATTATGTGCACATTCAAAGGATGTTAAGAGATTTCTTACTGTAAATAATTCTCAGCAACCAGTAGATTTTCACTGATTCTATAATCTCATCAACCGTATTGTGTCAGAACATCATCTTATAGTGTGCATGCTAATATGAAGCACATTCGTGTGCAGACACTGATTTGTAGTAAGCACAAAAAAAGAAAACAAACCAACGTTTTTTTTGCATACTTCCATAGAAAGCTACAGTTAAAAAAATTAAGATATGAATTTTGTAGTTTTCTTGCTAAAGTTCATTATTTGAATTAAGGCACAAATGAATTTACCTCAGTAAACAGTACTAGCATTGACAGTATATTAATGCTACCGTGTAAAAAACAGTCACCATTCAGTAGCTCTTGCTTTAACAGAGCTAATGATGAAATACTTCATTAAAATACCACACTGAGCAGAAAACACTGGATGTATTATTCTTTGGTATGATAACACACTCGCTATCATGTTGAAGCTTAGACAAAATAGGAGAAAGAGATAAAGATTGTCCCTAATTCATTTTAAAAGTTGGTTTTCTTGTTTCTTTTTGGCTGTTTTGTTACTTTTGGTTTCCACTGGCATGAAATTAGTTCACAATTAATGAAGCTAAAAATTGCCAATCACAGACAGACTAAACCAAGAATTCAATGAGACATAATGTTGGAGCTCCTGAAACAAGTTATGGGGGAAATTCTAAAAGCAGTTTTGAACGCTCAGTCAGGTCTGTCCCTTGGCAATAGCTGTATAAAATTTAAAAGTGACCTTTAGACCTGATTTTTTTTGGCAGATAGCAAAAGATAAACAGATCCTTTTCATCACTATCAGCAATAGTACCTGATAGGAAAGCAAAGGAAAGATGAAATTGCTTCATTTTTAGTGGTGATTCCACGTCTTGAAATTGGAATTTCCACAAGAAAAACTCCTGCCTGATGCTAAATATCTTGAATTGGACCTTATTTATGAATTGATACTCTCTGTGATTTATCCTATTTATTATTGATAGGCCTATATATTATTAATATAGTAACAGTGACCGTGAAAGTGAAAAATTATGTTTACTCAATGGAAAAAGAGGCTGGAAACATGAAAATATTGTTAATGAATTGTGGAGAATTTGCTGTTGTGTAGTACATTTGTCTGTGGCTTCACTTTAATATGGAAAAAGCACTTTCAGATTTGAATGTAAATGTATTAGAATTTACACTAATTCTATTAGAAATCGTCTTGTTATATTTCAACAGATTTGAAATTAATTGTGAGCAAACCACTCAAAATTCTGCTCACTGATTGGTTATTTTACTGATGACGAATGACAAAATGGCAATTATGCAAATTAGATCTTATCTCGCTTACTGTATTCAGCACCACAACTGCAGAGTTCAGTTGTCTTAGCTTAAAGCAACAGTTCACCCCAAAATCACCCCTTAAGACCGACTGACCTCTTTGTAACATAAAAGGTGATTTCTAAAGAATATCTGACCACTTTATTCCATATTATAAACAGTGGGACTGTCAAGCACTGACAGAATAAATAAATGTAATTAATGTAATTTATTACATAAAAAATAAAATTTAAGAATAAAAACAAACACCATAAAACTATTAGACAAGTGGTTCATACATGACACTAGATGTCAGGTTTTCTGAAGTTAACTGCTTTGTGTGAGGAACAGAATTATGAACGAATCATTCTTTTGAGTCTGTTTTGTGTGAGGAAAAAATCATGAACAAATCATTCTTTTTGAATCTATTTTGTGTGAGGAACAGAAGCTCAGTGTAGCCAGACCTCTCTTACCTCTGCTGATGTCTGAGGTTATAGAAAGGTTACAGTTAATAGGCTGTCAGTCTTCCATGTAGTGCCTAACTTATCACTGTAAAACACATTACTTGTGTTACTTGTGTTGAATACTGCCATACCACAGAGCTACTGCCTCTGGAATACGACTCTGCCTCTGACTTTTCAACAGGTGTCTTTCCGAACACTCTTTTCTGTAAACCTTTTGCCTTACATTACTGAAAGCAATGCAACCTTTGCTAACTTTTGATGCCTTTTTATAGCTTTGAATCAAAATGACTGAAAATCCCCTCAAGGAACAAACCTGGGAGACCAACTAAGACCTGAAAACCATCTTTCTCGCAGCAGCAAAAAATATCCAAAGGATCGGAAAACATATCATTTTATATCATAAATATAACATTCTTTAAAATATATCACCAAAAGCTTTTTAAAAGAAAAATAAATCATAATAAAACTGACTATGTGAATTTAGTGAAAAAATTATTGCGGAATAAACGAAAATGTGCAGTGCTGTCAGTCATGTTGAATTAACCATCTTTTAAGACAGTATAGCACGCTTATCATGGGCAAATATTTCCTTCAGACTTACTGTTTAGCAGGCAGTAATGATGAACTATGTTTGAAGCTAGGGCATGCAGGGGCAATTTTAGTACATGTTGTCAGTTATTATAAACGCCCTATGGTGCTTAAGAAAAAGTCAGTGATATCAGCATCCATTTTGTTGATCTTTATTAAATGCCCTGAAGACTTTATTTTCAGTCTTTAAAACTTTAACTGTAGTTTTTAAAACTAGAAAACATTTTCTTTGTCAATCAATGTTTGTCATTTAGAGATTTTGACAGTCTAGATGGAAAACGTAATGACTCAGCTTCTTGCTAATTGAAAGAAATAAGGTTTCAATAACAAATATTATACTTCATTGTCTCTGGGTGTCTTGTTTAATGTCATAAATTCTGTAATCTTCTGTAATCAGATATTACATCATCTTATTGTATCTTCTAATCCACCACATCCCTAATTTAGCCATTTACCGTCATATTAGTTTGTGCAGACATGACATCAGCTATGTGTGCACAAAAAAGGCAGGCTTTTTGTGACACATTTTAACATGTTTAAAACATTACAATTTTTTATTTTGATGCTGTGTAAACTTAAGACTGAGATGTCATTAATAAACAAATTATTCAACAATTGAACAATTGATTATTCAACAAAGCCCCAGGCCGCCCATTCAGATTAGCACTCTTGTATCTGCTATAATTTTTCACAGCATACCATAATGACATTGTTGTCTCCTACAGCAGACTACTTAAACAATACTGTTAATTATGATAATTGTATACATTTCAAGTCTTTTACTGTTTATACCAGGGCTGAATCAATGAAATGTTTTGTGTCTGTAGACAATAAATACCACAGCAGCAATGTACCATAGGAGATCACAGGCCAGGCTCAAGTCTGGTAATAATGTTAGTGTTAAGCAATAAATTAAAATCAAGACCATCAAAATCCTCTTGAGGTACATTTATGCTAACAGGTAGTCTAAGTCCAAGCGGTAAATTTGTAATTTAATTACAACAATTAACAAAGTTGTTGCTCCCTATGCTGGGTTTAAATGAACTGCTCTCAGTTTTTAGGTCAAAAAAGACCAGCTTGTACTGGCCGCTGGCTTTTTGTGTGCCCTCTTCAGTCTGGTCCTCATACATTTTGTCCCTGTAGTTTAACTGGCTCTGTAATTCATCACCTGACCTCATTAGCATGATGGTGGGGGAGCAGAGGCGACTGTCGAGCGCCACGCCTCGGTCCCATCGCTTACACAGGGGAAAGAGAGAGCCACTGCCCCTCATAACCGCAGGAAGCTGGAGCCTTTGGTTCTGGTTAAAAAAAGCAGAAAAAGGCTAAACAGCTACTGAACATGTTCCTAGTTGCCCCATTCATCTGGTTGTTTACAGTATATTCACAGATAAACATACTTCAGTATCTCCACTGCCAAGCTCTTCCACATCCGGTTCCTCACATGCTCTCCTACCCTACAGATTCAAAGCCACTCTGCTGAAGGCACTTCATGCTGGATGAGGTTTAGCTTACATGACTCATTCTAAATCACACACTTAAGACACATTATATGACAACCATCCAGCTAACGTTCTGGGTGGGAATGTTGGGAGCATTCTCAAAACATTGATTAACGTTATCCGAAAGTTCTTTCAAAGTTATAGAAAAACATTCCTGCACTAACATTAAGAGAACGTTTTTTGCTGTTATATCATATATGAACAACATTATTCCTAAATTGATTCCTAAATTATTTTGAGAAAATAAAAGTTCTTGTGAACGTTCCAAGAACTTTTAAACATTTGTAACATTTTTGCTACTTTTGGAAAACATGTTCTTACAACATAAAATTGTTAGCTCGGCACAGCTTGTAAAACCTGCTAAAGTGTCTCAAATCAGGTGAAAGCCCTTAAATAGCCACTTAAACAGAATTTATGAACCTTACCTCACAGTTTGTGCTATTAGGTTCTAGTTCTTATTTTTATTAATGTCTAGCTGCAAATGTGAGTCAGATTGTTTAATTTTTCATTTACCATCTGTTATCTGTCTAAATGATTACATATAGGCAAGGCTAATTATGATTCACATTTTTATTTAGCGAGGATACAATTAGAACTAGGAATTTATATGCTGTGGTTCAGAGAAATGTGATTGTTAAATTCAGAGTCGTCTTAATATTAAAACGCTATCTCAAATAGATGATTAATTAAAATCTTTGTAGTTCTGGTAATAAAACATACATTAGCACTGTCTGACATATGGATACATCCATTTGTAATGAGCACCAGACAGAAACTGCAATATGTGTCAGCTCAATAATTCATCCATAAATGTGCCTCACCAATCTTCCTGGTTTTGGATACTGTGAGACACTCGCAATAGACTTCATGTTTAATATTAAGGTCTACTGTACGTGCTGAAATTCAGGAATAATTGATCACTGTGACAGTCAGGGTGGTTAGTGAAATTAGATGAAGCATACCTGGCAGAGGACCTGGAGGAGCAGATGGTATAGGTTCACAAACTGCATTGTCCTCCAGCATAAGTCATGTGTGTTTGCTGAGGAGAATCAAGGGATGATAAACAAAATGTCTGCATCTACATCACACCGAATACACAGAGATGAACAGATTAGCAAAGTCTGTTTAGGGAGGTAAAATAAACGAAAAAAATATAATAGAAGCATAGCTAAACTTTTATATTACAGTTATTTGTAAATGCACTGTAATAATTCTACAGATGAGAATACAGAATGCAAAACACACGAACACAAACGGCAACACAACAGGGACTGACTGTTTTGGACAAAAACATCAGCTTGCTAATTGCGGCCTCACTAACTAAAAATCATATTTAGCATTTCCTATATGAAATTACTTAGATAGCAGATGGAAAATGAAAAATTAAACAACCTGACCCACATTTTCAGCTAGACATTAATAAAAATCCCATTAGCAAACTAAATATGAAAACAATTAGTTCCTACGATCAAAGTCACCCCAGCTGTGGAATTCCAAATTTAGGGTTTTAATAACAGCCTGGGTGATTGTGCTTCAGTTGATCAATTATACATGTTATTACTGCTCTTAATATGTTGGTCAACTGTGGTGTAGTGGTTAACGCTCAGGCCTGCTAACTAAAAGACTGCTGGTTCGAATCCTGCCATACTATTATCTGTTCCTATCAAAGGCAAAGGGTTTACAGACAGAAACAGATTATGGAGTGATTGCACCACACTGAGCAAGCCAACCAGGGTTAAGTATCTTCATCAGAGACAAACGCATGACACAGCAAGTCTGTAGTCACAGTAAATCTTTCTTCTCACCTACCCTTTAATTGACCAATCAACCTCTTGTTTAGCAGCTAAGAGCTTTAAACATTGTTTTCTCTGAAGCCAACACTCCAAATTTAAAATAGCTTGGTTCCACAATGCAGCCCATTACGACACTCTCAGCCTTCCATAATTGATCTGAGGACACTGACAAACTGCTTTTCCACATTAGCGATACATCAATGTAGAATCCTTGAGAGAAAGCACAATTATTCGATGCAGAACCCAGGAGCTGATAAAAGTGCAAGTGTGATCCGTTTTAGCTACTGATCTGCTACAATAAAAAAAACACGTTTGTTCAAAGGGAAAATTACTCTTTACATAATACCACTAAGTGTTTAGAAGATTTGCAAAAATGGGCGTGTCCGTTGTGTTTACTGGCACCAGGTAATTTTGTAGACTGGTAATGAATTTGCTCAGCCAGGGATCCTTACCATGGATGCCAAAAAACACTGCATATACCACCAGGCAAACTCACTAGGGTATAGGAAGGCGTGATTAGCATGCTGTCTTCGGTGTGCTTGGTGTGTAATTAGAATCTTTATCTGT
>JAZGTJ010007808.1:0-22130 GCA_036877575.1 Botia almorhae | reverse complement strand
AAACAAAGAAAAGCCAAGCAGGTAAACATATTTGATTGTTATTGGGCTTTATTATACTTTCTTGTGTGCCTTTTTGGGTCACTTTGGGAGCCCATTGAACATTCTTCATGGCTGAACAATCCATGTTCCAGTATGTGTGTGTGTGTTTCATTTTAAATAGTCCAGCTATCTTAGCAATGCCCCAGATCTCTATAAATAAAGCTGTTGCTGATGAAAATGTGTTTGTATGTTCCCAGTTTAACAATACCGAGGCTGTGTTGACATCTCGGAGTAAATGCTTACTGTTTATTTATAGTAAAAACTTTAAGAACTTTTTTGACATCTCAAAATTTAGATTTGTCCGCAGTTTAATAGAAAATTATGTTTTGAGCAGAATTGATTCATTTAGTTTATCTCCTTAACCCAGGAGGAGGATGCTGTTGTAACTATGGCAACTAATTCATTTAAAATATGTTTTCCTCAGAAAGAGAGGATGAGGTGATGTCATGAAGCGATCATACAGTAGACTCTACCTCTGTTCCCTCTTATTTTATTTCTTGACCTGATAACATTGTGACTTCATAAGGTAATACAATACTATTTAGATGTAATTTGTCTAAAAGAAGAGATTGTGTAATCAAAAACACTGTGAATAGGCTGACTCATAATACCAAAGATGGCAACCATGATGTCATCAATATGCCAGGCAGTAAAGTCAATCACTACAGACATTTATAGACATGATCTCAACCGTAAATTCTCTTATTATCGCACAGAATCAAATGACTTACTGAAATATTGATCCAAGAAGGCAAAACTGCAGACAGTTGTTCATGTCCTTTCAGTAATAAGAGCCAGTCACTAATTTTAAACCCCTGCCAGTGTCTGCGTTTTTGGATAGGTCAAAAAATGTTTGTGTCATTTGTGTGATAGATTGTGTGTTTTGTTTCGTTTTAACAAATTTCATCCTGTCCTAACTGATTCTAACAAGGCAGTTTTATTTATTTAGTATACTGTAATAAGTGCTGCAGTTAGACATATTTTGGGCACTAGAGGGCAGTCTAATTCAAAGAAAAAGTGGAGTGACCATGTTTGAAATCATATGCTAGCTACAGTCTAAATATAGATAATACTGTATAGCATTATTTTAATGTTGTATGCAACAGTAATTGTGTTCAAATATTATTACATTTAAATAGCTTAACTGTTTTCACATTTCCTGCAACATATAGTCCACAAATGCCATTTATTAAAAGTCTAGTGTGATGTTTGTAAATAAAAAAAAAGCAGAATTTGTGTAAATTATAAATCTTTTCACATGCAAACATTCTACACACTGTATGTGTACTGCATACTGGTAATGTTATTTAGTTTAAATCTTTTGCTGTGGGTTTGTGTGTGTGTGGCTCTGGGGCAGAATCGCTACACAAATCACTCAGTGAGACATTTCAGTTAAACAGACTCTCTACTTTTCTTCCTCCCTATCTTTCTGTCTCGCTCCCACACTCGCCATCTCTCTCAACCGCACAGATAATCATTTCCTTTCAGGCCCTCCCTCCACTCACCATGAAAGGTGTTTTCCTGCTTTATATTTAAACCGAACGTCTCAAAGCCCCAAGATTTATGTCATTTCCTCTTCCTCCCAGGAGTTAATCAGTCAGTGTATGTATGAGCGTGTGAGACAAGAGCATCAGCGAGAGAGACTAAAAGTGAGAAGAAAAAATGTCTGTCTGAAACGCTCTGCTAGTGTGGGCATGCAGAAAGATACACAAACACATGCAGCGGAGGTATTATTTTAGAGGGCCTTCTATAATCTACTGCCCTTCATGTCAATCCTTCCTCTAAATCTATGACCTGAACCTCACCTTCACAGAGGAGGTGATGTAATGCATTTTAGTCTCAGTTTGACTAGTTCAAATGACATGTTTCTCATCAAAAAGAAACATTCAAGAATTATTTAGGGTTGCAAAATGCTCTTGATTTAGCATTGGTCTGATCAGGCCAGTAAGTTGTACCATCTGTACCAGTTACCAAAGTAGTTACGTAAATATTAAAACATACCTGACACAGTATGGCTTGTATTTGTATCCTGTAGGTGGCGATAGACACAATAAAATTTGCATATAATATAATTATATAAATCTTGCATAAATCTTTTCACCATCTGAATGTGTCTGTTTACTTGTAAAATCTAGTGGAATGCGGTTTGTTATTGTAGATAGTGATGTTTACAATTGCTTGACAAAATATCCATTATGTCTTTATTATCTGATTTTAAAATGCTGTTAGTACCACAAAAGGCACATTGACATTTCGCTGTACTGTTTCTGAGTCTGATTTTAGAGAGTGCTCGCGAGTTCTCTTAACTGTTTGATGACTGTGCACTTTATGTAATTACAACCTAACGACGTCTCTTTGGAAGCAGCTATGCTTTGATTCAGGCCACACATAAAGGAAGTGAGGTCGTTAACGTTATCCTGTCACACTGCCTGCCACAGGAAATGCAGGACACCTCCTCTCCTCCGCTCTTCTCCTTTACTTTTCTCCTCTCTTTTGCACTCCTCTCGTGCATGTGTGTGTGTTTGATGGTTTAGGTTTTCACTGCAAGGGTGGGGCAAACCTTAATTACAGACCGTCTCTCCTCTTCCAGAAAGGGTCTTCTGTGTCTTCGTGCATGTGTGTTGGCCTCCAAATGTTTTGGGAGGGTTCTTTAATGGCCTCTATCACTTCAGCACAGAAGTCTTCAAACATTCATTTATGAAAAGCCTAAAATTACAACATGGCACAAATATTGAGTCTATATGAGTTTATAGAAAGTGTGTGTGTGTGTGTGTGTGTGGGAAAGAATTTCTACTTTACTAGTTTAGGAAGTCTTTGTAACACAATGCATCACATTCCTGCACTCCTGCTGGGCTCCTCATTTACCCCTTGCATTCTTGCCCACTCACCCCCATCCCCCATATATGTGTGTGTGTGTGTCTATGTGTGTTGGGGGTCTCTTAAAACTCCTAAAGACCACATTACTTTTGGTATATCCCAAAAGCAGTACCAACACACTCTCCACAAACACATTAGGACACACAATACTCCACCACTCACCATGGGTTCTTTGCCCAGCCCCCTCACACAGGATACCAGGGGTCAGAGGTCAAACCTGGAGACACAAAGCATAAAGGGAATGATCCAGAGAGGGAAAAGAGAGAAGGACAGCGAAAGAGAGAGGGAGATAGGTGTGTTGCAGGTAATTGTTAGGGTGGTTAGTTAGTTGGGAAGTTGGTTTGATAAAAATGAGTCTTTTGTGTTTAGATAGCTAAATAATTTGTCTTATGAGTTTTGCCATGGGTGTGCTGCATGTATAAGTCGGGGTGTGAACTCTTGACCACATTCCTTTGTATTTATGTAAATGTTTGAGTGTCAGATTTTGACCTCTTAGGATGTACGAGATCTCGACCTAAAGACCTTCAAATAAACACACTCAAACACAAAGTTCATACTTTTGTTTGCTACAGGTAAGTGTGTGTTGCATTTGCAGTTTCTCACTAAAACTTATTTTCAAGGCATCTTTCAAAGCACAAATAATTTTTAATAAGTGAATATTTAATAAACATTGTTTAAAACATTGTAGGGTTAGCCTGAAGAGAAATTATATTTCATATATAAACATAAACGTATGTGAAACAACACAGATATGATGTACAGGACATAATTTAGAAAAACAAGATTTTGTTTGCGTGTGCGTGTGTGATCAGCTCATTTGTGTATCTGTCCTTAAAAGAAGAACAGCAGAGTGCATCTAACATTATACATCATATATAAACACACACACACACACACACACACACACACACACTCAGTGACCTATCCGACAGATGTGTAATCACACAGGCATGTAGACAGACTCATTGAAACAGGGAGTGTGTGGGGCTGAGCTGAGCTTTGAAGGACCGTAATCCGTGAGTCAGAAGTGTGTGTGTTAGTGTAATATTAAACCAATGTCAAGGTGAACATGTCTAGCGATCTGTTTTATTGTATCTTTGTGTTTACTACTTTAAATGATTGGGTTGTGGTGTTTGTCACATGCTGACTGGTGTCAAAAATGCAGTAACTAAGCAGTAACTAAAGCACATGCATGGCCAAATCTTTTCCTCTCTTTCTCTCTCTCTCGTTCTCTTTTTCTCCTCATTCATCCTTGTCCCTCATTTTCTTGTCCTCAGGGCATATGGCTGGCCTGACAGACTTTAGAGATACTCTTTGTTTATCATAAAGATTCTCCTTAAAGACACTCTGTTTATCTGGACACCCCGCAGATAAACATTTCTATGTCAATTCCACAAATTTTAAAGTATAATGTTAATTAAAATTGTAACCTAAAACAATGCAACCTTTTTTTGTGTAATATTATTTCTAATAATTATCTTTATCTGTTAACCTCTGTTTTTGTATTTTAGTTTCCAAATAGCATATATAATGTCACATTTATCTTTTGAATGAACTGTCATATCCTGTCTGGTCTGTAATTTATTCCTGCCCTGCCTCATGTTTACGACACTCAATTTGTCACCTGTGGACGGCGTGTTCGCGCATGCGCACGTCCATGTTTGTGTGTAAGCGTGCATGGGTGTGTTTTGTCATTGACTGACAGTTGCAGAGAAACTGGCGGCGTGCGAATGAACTTAGGACAAGAAAAGTAGGTCACGCTTACTGTTAGTAAACACACTGTTAGTTTACAGTTTACAGTTCACAGATACATGACTGCTTATCATGCCTATCATCTTCCACTAAGTGAGCCTTTATTTTGTAATAAAGCTGGTATTTATTTCATTCAAATGTTTGTTTTAAGTGTCATTTCAGGGTTTAATTATTAACTGGCCTGGTGGTCTATTTTTCTTTTTTGAACAAGAGACACACACTCGCACACAGACACACACTGTTTTGTGGAAAAGGCCAGAGATTTGATGTTCTTCCCCGTTTCCACGGCTACACTATCACAAAGGACTCCAGCTGGTTGTGGAAAGAGAGAGCAGAGGATGCAGAGAAAGGGACCGACCCCTTTCTAAACACACGGCAGCTGGGACGAACTGTCATTCTGCACCCTGGCCTGTGTACACACACACGAAAACACACGCCGAAAACACACGCCGGCCCCGCCTCTAGCTTTATAGCGCTTTGTGTTTTCTGTTTTATTACCAGTAGTCCCCCAGCATCTACTAGAGGGAGCCTAAACAACCCGTCTGGATGTGTTATAGAGAGTTGTCACCATATTTAATCTTTAGAAACTTCAAGCACTCATTTAGCTGTGCATAATTAAGGCATTATTTCTATATATAATTTATTTTATATAAATTAATATAAGTTTTTATATATATATATATATATATATTAATATAAGTTTATTATAGACATTTAGCAGACGCTTTTATCCAAAGCGACTTACATTGCATTATACTACACATTGATCACTATACATTGAGTATGTGCAATCCCAGGGATCAAACCCATGACCATGGCGTTGCTAACGCCATGCTCTAACCACCGAGCTACAGGAAAGCTATAGTTCCTACAGACCTACAAACAAAATGTCTGGAGAATAGTAATTATTATTTTGCTTTGTTTATTTTGTGGGAAGAGAGAGGTAGAGTACAGGACCACAGGGTTTGAATATGTGACTTTTACATGTCAGTATGCTACCAATGTGCCAAAACTCTGACCTTTTATTTCATTTAAATTATATTGCGTAAAACAATGATTTTAACATTAATTTTCCAAATGCGTTTTGTAAATCACGTCATTTGAGGACGGGGCTTATCTCCCAGAATGCAATATTTGGGTTTGGTGTGCAACTTTTTCTGCACATTTGCACACATTGTTTACATTGTCTGAAAGAAAACTGCATTTTTCTTCCTATTCCAATGACAGATGACCCAGAAGGTCCCTAAAGGGAGGTTTTGTCAGATTTAGCTCACTTCTAAGCACAATGTTGCCAAAAACTCTCTCCCACTGTTTCCCTCTCAATCCAACCATCAGCATGCCCAGAGGTGCGTTCAATCTCCTCTCCTAATGAAGCATGAGGCTGAAAGGGGCGTTTCTCCAGGCAGAGGCAAAAAAAGAGGGGTTGAATGCATGATAGAGGGGGGCACTAAAGTAGTGGAGAAGGGTGGGGGACTGAGCAGGGGCCGTCTTTGATACAGCGCTGGCCCGGGCGGGGGTAGTGTGTTTTTAGGCAGGAGATTCACCATTCACAGTCCTCTGTCGGCCGCTCGTTTGAAGTACCTCACAAAGGGGAGTTTGTTGGCTAGGGGCCAAAGAAGGGTTTGTCATTCACAGACTCCTTCTTTCCCCCTCTGTCCTCCTCCTCTTTAACCTCTCCCTCATTCTTTGGCTCTTTTGAAATGAGAAATGCTTCATCGTCCAAGAGCGCAGGCAATTAAAGTTCAACCAACACTGAATTTCAGTTTACCCGAGGCACCGTACATGCACTGATAGCGAGCGATGCAACAAAACTAATGCGCGCTGAGCATAGGGCTTCATCGACTATAACCGCAGCATTTTGTCGCATTACTGGCTCTCAGAGCTCAAAAAAAGATTTAATCGAAATGTTCAGGATTCAATGACACAGCAGGATAACTATATCCCTCGTTTGTGCACAATAAAACGTGAGTTGCCGTATTAGATATGGCAGATGTTAGACGGTGCTGTTGAAAGAAGGTTGGTCTAAAAAAAGTTCTGGGGATTTGTCTTGCACCGTTCCTGCCTGGTGCAGTTCAGGAATTCTCTACCACACTCCACTTCCCAACTGTTGGATAAACACGATGGCTTTGAGTGTGCGTGCATGCGCGGGTTTTGGAGGCATGATGCTTCCATGATCCAAACATCAAAGTGTATCCGTGGAAACTGTGAGGTAGTCAGTAATGGCGTAAACATGGCATGACTTGTTTTTACTCCCTGCCTTTGTGTGCATTTTGAGCATGTGTATGCGTAGATGAAAAGAAACTCATTTAAGATATATCTTCCATCTGGTGTTAAATATTATAGTGTCTTGCGGTGGTCCATGTTGTTAAAACAGTTTGAGTTTGCCTGGTACATTTCGGCCCTTGAAAAGACTTTGACAGCTCTCTGGCAGCCGACTTCCTCTTCACTTTGCGGAGTCCAGACAACCTATTGACCTCACTGACATGCCTTTGTGTGGAGGGGGGTATCTGGGCATTGTTTTTGAATGGGCAGACATTGTTTTTTACAAAGTTATTTAAATATATATTTTTTAACTGTGGGAGTTGGCCATGATTCTAAATATAGTACATATTTTAATATTAGATTCTCAGTAACACGCGATATGATTTAAAGAGACAGATTGTTTTTAATTTGCAGGCGTCCTGAGATTGCTGTTAGTTTGTAGTTTGAAGTTTGACGGGCTCCAGGTGGCTGGATGTTTTGGGCTATTTGACCTGTGGTTTGCTTTAGTCACAGAAAGAGAAAGAGAGAGAGAGAGGGAGGGTAATGGCTTTAGAAAAACCACAGACTGGGTGGGTCAGAGAACACACACATACAAGCTTGACACATGACACAGGCTTTTACACACAGGTGAGAACAAGCACACGCAGATTCGTACAAAGCGCGCGGCTCGGTTGTCGTAATAGTTTAAAGGGAAAGCTTGGCCTACTTTTCCGACTGCACTGTGGCCCAGTTTACATAGATACAGACACACAGAGTCACAAACTTGTTCCCCATCATTTCTGTTTGAGAGGGAGATATTCAGAACTGTTAAAAGACAGCTAGATGAGCCCTCCACAGTGCTATAATCTAAAACAGACGCACTTTGGCACACCCACAAACACACAGGCTCACATACACACAAATGTCATGGAGTAAAAAAGAGATCTAATCCTTTCCCTTCATGTGTTTAGAAGTGTGTGTGTGCGTGTGTGTGTGTGTCTGGGCCTGCAGTAACCTGCTCTTGCCAAAAGCAGGAAATGAGGGAGCTGTAAGAAAATGGACTGCCACTGTTTAGTCTCCGAGCACACACACACATAGCCACGCACACACACACACACACACACACACACAGCCACGCACACATACACACAGTGTTTAGTCTTCCCCAGCAGCTGTGCTATTCTAAGAAACACAGGCTGGAAGAACAGGGAAAGCAGTAAATAGATGGATGGTTTTTGTACAGTTATGCCAAACTCCTGTTGTAGTTTTAATCAACAATAGTTCATAACACTCTCCTAAAAAACAAAAACAAGGAACAAAATGCTGTACTTTGCTACTTTCCTAAAATGTTCTAAGTATTCTAATCTAGCTCTGCCCACCACTCTTCTGTACTCAGCTGCACTCAGCTGTTTCGTGTTCTCTTTTCCTGATGTGTTCTGTATCTGCATGTATTGCTGTACCTTGAAATTTCTCATTACTTTACTTTAAGTTATTACTTTAAATCTGTATTGCATAGAGTGTTATATAAATATGGGTGATTTGACATCTGTTCTATTATAAGTTATGCTTTTTCTAGCTCTGTTCTATTCTACTCTGTTCTGTTCTCTATATACATTACTCAATTCTATTCTATTCTACGTAGCTCAACTCTTTTCTAGTTTGCAGTTTTATTCTACCCTGCTCAGCTGTACTCCATTCAACACATTTCTATTCTGCTGTGTTACTAGATTACTAGATATCATAAAAGTCAGTTCGTACCTAATCTAAAGTTCGTACCTTTACCAGAATGTCATCTCTATAGCAATGAATGTGTTCATATGTTGTGCAAACGTTAGCTAACCCGTCAGTTCTTCCTATTTCACAGTATCATCATGTATAACAACCTACAAGAAAACTCCGCCCCCGGTCCCACCCAGGTCAACGCCCACCAGACCATACATCTCTATAACAGCCCAGAGTAGCACAGAATCAGCCCAGGATGCCTATAATGAGCTAGCCGGCTCTGGCCCTGCTAACCGGGCCTTAGTGGCGACCCAATCAGGCCTCAGTAACTCCACAGAGAGCATAGACAGCATGAAGGCCCTGACGGCAGCCATTGAGGCTGCGAACGCTCAAGTCCACGGCCCGGCCAGCCAGCATGTGACCAACAGCACCATCACGATCACCACAGCCACCGCCACCACCAGCGTAACTCACATTTCACCGGATGCAAAGAGGGACGCCCTCAGGAAGTGCCTGTCTATAGGGATACAGGTTAGCCACACCCACATTTATCTGTTGCTGCCTGTAGGGTCACAGATTTTTGCAACAAACTGTAGAAAGGAACAAAGTTTGATACAATATATACTTTGTTAATGACAGCCAACTGTGTATAAGAAATTATCACAATGAACAAATAAGATACACCTCAGTATTAAAAACAACAACACATTAAATTAACCACTGGTACTTGGACTCTTTATTGAATTTGTGTGTTTGTTTTTAGGTGGACGGTCCAGAGGAAAGCAGCCAATCAGAAGTGCACTGCAAGTTTCAGTCAGTCGGTATTCAAGTAGAGGAGGAGAGATGGTGAGTCACTCATAACTCACTCGCTTTCCTGTAGCTCAGTGGTTAGAACATGGTGTTAACAACACCAAGGTCATGGGTTCGATCCCAGGGATTGCACATACTCAGAAACAATGTATAATGCAATGTAAGTCGCTTTGGATAAAAGCGTCAGCTAAATGACTAAATGTAAATGTCATAAATCACTCATACATTCATACACACACACACACAGTCCAGCTACATACTCCAATGCATGGCAACTTTAACCACTTGAACAAACTCAATCTAAACATTATAGGTGTAAGGATAGAATGTATGAAAGCTGTTAAAAACTAAAGCTTTACAGGAGAAAGAGAGAGTGTGTAAAAGATAGTGTTGTCAATTCAGCCACATGCTACAGTGGCAAATACCCTCCCATTCTCTGTGTATTTATTTCACACACACAGCTGTCATGGTGGTTTGGACATTAGGACCTCTAGAAAGGGTAAGGGAGTGGGAAGCAGAGACAGCTGCTCTGTGTGTGTATGCGGGTGTGTGTGCGCATATATGCACAGCCATCTGTTGCTGCGCCCATTATGAAGCAGGCAGGCTGCTGGGTCACAGACATGGTCAAGTATCAACCCCTTGTCCCAGCTTTCTCTCTCTGTTTTGCTTTCTCTGACACACACCCTCAGATGTCACTGTCGTGGCTGTGAGAAGGGGAGAATGACAGGCTGGACAGAGAGAGAGGTAGAGAGAGAGTTAAGATGTTCAGCACTGCCTCTGTCTTACAGATATGGTTGCGAATATGGAACCTTTCAATGAAATGAGGTCTGAGCTCGGAAAAAGTCTGAGGAAAAGTGTGTGGAGGTTTTGAGGGCAGTTTGTTGATATTCTGGGCGAGCACCAGTTAAGCACAAGTGGTGACACACGAACCAGCACCATTTCAAAGAAAAACTAGGAGTATCGCTGTGCTCCGCATGTTTTCCTTGAAAGTTCAGCTGGAAGTTTAGCTGCGGCATCGTAAAATCACCATCTCTTAGCCAAAGGGCTGACTAAGAGAGGGAATCTCCTGCCAGCACAAATATATTACACTCACACCCAGCATACTGTGCATAAACACAGTAGTTTTACAGTAGGGTAGGTATGTTCAAAGTCAGAAGGTGTGTGTCTGTGTGTATTGGAAACTCTGGCTGGTAACTGCTTGTTGAGGGCAAAGATTCCCAGACGGTGAGAGAGAGACACACACACACAGACCCACAAAGGTCGCCGGTATTTGGACTCTGCTGAAGCATGTCTTTGTAACTGAGAGGGAACACAGCAGTAAAACACAGCCACACACACACACACAGGCTTCTGCACAGGCCTGCTCTTGTTTCATTCTGGAGTCAAAGCTCTCAATCCATACACAGAGACTGTGTCAGCCCTGCGTTCTCTTCTCTGTGCACTAGCAATGAAGGAAATTAGTCATTTCTTGTGGCTGTGGCCTAAGCAAATCACACCCGTGCTCTAGTTAAGAGCACTACAGCAGGTAGTTAGACATATTTCATAATACAGTGAGTGTTGAGTTGCTATACATTACGGTTATAGATGCGAAATGTTTGCTTGTAAAGTGTGTTTGTAAAGTAAAGTTTACATTTAAAAAAGGCAAATAAAATTGTCATTTAATGCAATGAAATCTTTAAATTTAAATAATAAATTATTTTTAAATGTGTCTAAATACTTTTTTTAAGGACACTGTATGTTTGTATATACTTTTAATGGCGTATATGAGAACTAAACACACACACAAACGCTTCCTGGAGATATGAATTTACAAAAAGCAATAATTGCTTCCACGTGAGAGGAACCAGAAATGAATGCTCCATTTTTCTCTCCTTGATCCCTCTTCATATGTCTCTCTCCCCCTCTCTACAGGAAGTGGTTAGCTGATATGAAGCAGGCCCCTTTGACACACACACACAATCTCAAATGGTCTTTAATGGGAAGCAAATGGTTAAAACAAAAGATATCAGAACTCAGTGTAGTGGAAAAGGATGTTTAAACAGATAACTAGGTAGATTAAACAAAATAGAATAAAGAGATTGTTAAAGGAATAGTTGACCCTGACCCAGATAACAAAAAACGTTCTCATAAGGTTCTCTCAAAGTTATTAAAAATGTTCTTGCAGTAACATAAGTATGACTTTTTAAACGTTATATATCCTATATATAAAAAATGTTATTCTTAAATAGCAAAAGGAACATTTAAAAATGTTAACATTTAAAAAAACGTTACAGAATTTAAAATAAAATGATTTAAAAAAGAATTTAAAAGAATTACAAAATGTTTAACATTCCTATAACCAAGCAATGAGAAACCGGACGTTTTGATAATTCGTAGAACTGTTAAAATAGCATTTGTTACATTTTTATTTTTTATTTAAGCACAGAAGAAAGCTATACATGAAAGGAAGTAAATAATGAATAAATTGAACTAGTCTAGTTAATTGGAAATATATGTATGGAATATTACTAATGTATGGAAAACTTCTTACCCTGTTCTAAAATCGTATGGCCTGTGCCAAGGTTCTGTTTGTTGTTTTCTTCCCCTTTCACCTGCAAAAACACCCAAAACTCAAACACTCAAATGCACAAGTACACTCAGGATTTGATGAAAGATGGCAGTGTGCTTCAGCACACCTGAATAGAGCAGGTGTTCCACCTCTCCAGTACACACACACTAACACCAGTAGTTGATCTAAGCCAGATGCTTTGATATTTATCCATCTCTACCCTGAAAGGAGAGAAGGTGTGAGTCTGTGTGTTTACGTATCTGTGTGATGTTACAAATTTGTGTACAATGTCACGGTTTACAGTTTGTTTAAAAGAAAAACGCCAACATTATGTTCAATCAGAGACATATAGTACAGAGACAGGCCGCTTGTATTAAAATTATTTTGAAACACTTAATGTGGTTTCAAGTTATAGAGCCAATCAGCAGTCACCTTTGTTCTAGAACAACCTAAAATGTATGTACAGCATATATCGGCCTTTACAATGTTTTTATAACACAAACACATTGTTTTTTTTCCTGCAGCCATCGGAGAGTCACACGCTCCAACAGTGTAACTACTGCGGTTCAAGCTGATCTCGACCTCCCTGAGGTTGTCAGCGATGACCAGTTTGCGCAGACGCACCAGGGACCCGTTGTCCGCCAGCCTTCTCGAGACGCAGCCACCTCTACTGTCAGTATCCAGGGCTCTGGGAACCACTACCATGCCTGTACCCAGGATGACTACCCTGACGTGGACTTTGACCCCTCCATTTTGCCCCCCCCGGACCCCTGGATGGATGGAGCAATGGAGGAGGAATATGGGGGTGGAGTGACAGTGTCTGTGTGTCCTCAGGACGGACGCTGGTTTCTGAAGCTGCTACAGGCGGAGGTGGAGAGGATGGACGGGTGGTGCAGACAAATGGAGCAAGATGAACAGGAGAACAAGATACCCGAAGAGAGTGAGTAACTAAAACCATAGTAGGCAGCCTACGTTGACAGCAAGTTTGGCCATCATAGTCAGGTTCAAAAGTTGATTCCACATGTTTTTCAAGCGTATGTTTTTGAACAATATGTGCATTTGAAACTTTTTGAACCGATGTTCCTCACCAGATTTTGAGACCCAGCCACTTTGACTTATAGCATTGGTTGGCCCATATAACATAATAATTGTGATAAATTGTGTAAATTGTTCAATTTTAATGAATTTTTAAAAGTGTAAGTATAAGTGTATGAGTGACACTTTTAAACTCAAAGTTATTCAGAGTATAATCAACCACTTGAAGAAAACTCAGTGCACGAGGTTATTTCACAGTCTGGTTGCCTCCATCCGGCCTGTTACTTGTTCCTCATATCCTGCCGTTTTCCAGCTCAGACGCACTCCCTTACAGCGCAGTGACCATCTTCATGTCAGTCACAAAGCCTGCTTGTTCATCTGTCTGCTGTCTGCCTCTGCCTCACATACCAGACAGTTCCACCAGCAGGGAGCCACCCTGTCTGTCTTTCTCTCTCTCTCTCTCTCTCTCTCTCTTTCATATGTGTATGGTTTTCTTCTCCCTCTAGTTCTGTATTTCTCTTTTTTCTCTCTCTCTTCTTTCCTAACCCTACCCTTTTTTCCTGAATATGTCAAATATGCTAATCTCAATGTCCTGTGTCAGTTCATTGTAGCCATATGGTCCCTTGCTGTTGCATATGTTGAGCAGATCGAGTTCGTTTCATAGGTTCTCTGTTTAAAATGCAGCATGGCTCTGATCCAGTGAGACCTGCTGCTCAGGACTGATCTGGGCCACAGAGTCTTTATATGACCCCCGCATGGCAAACATAAGCTTCCTTTAAGAGAATTCCTGTTTGGTAATCTGATAGGCTGTTTACTCTCTTTCACTCACAATCTGTCTTTATGCATCACACGCTTGTTCTGTGTGCGTGTGTGGGGAGGGATAGGGAATAGGGTAGGGATAGGGAATAGAATATACATTTTGTACAATATAACGGCCATTATATATTTATGGAGAGTCCTCATAAACCACTTATGCCAATGTGATTGTGTGTGTATGTGTGTGTCTGATTTTCTTGGCTCATTGGGTTTAGTGGAGTGTTTATTTGGTGTGCAGGGTAAACACTCCTCCTGCTTCTCTGGTCTCTACATTTAGGTTCACAAGCCTTAGATATTTATGATCCCCTTCTTGCTTCAAAGACACAGCATTTAAACATTAACTGGATGTCGAAGCTTTGCGACACAAACACAGACAGAAAATCACACACACATTTCATGGCAGTACTAATATACTTCACCTAGATCACAACAATCACAGCCTGCCAGTTACTCAAAAAGACCAAACAAGCACTATAAAAGCAGCATATAAGTAGTGCATATAAATCACGCACTACATTCCCAGTCTTCTGAGGTCATACAATAGCTCTGTGTGTATCAGACTTAAAGTAATCACAGAAGGTCTTCACCACAGCATCTCTCAAATCAAGCCTATGGTGCAGCTTGGACATCAGTAACATCATGTCATTGGATCATGTCATTGGTTCTCAAGTGTCTTGTAACCAAACGCCATGACGTTAAACCCTTGCCATGGGCACCATACTTGATCCACAGCGGAGAGCATATTTTGGTAGTTACGTTTCAGTGAACTTGATTTTCAAAGCTGAATCTGACATTGTGTGTTTGTTTGTGTGTATAGTCCTCGGCAAGATTCGTAGTGCGGTGGGCAGCGCACAGCTGCTGATGTCACAAAAATTCCAGCAGTTCCGGGAGCTCTGCGAAGAAAACTTGGTATGTTGAAGCACATGTTCACCAGCCAATCAGAGCCCAGCAGCATTTAGGGGCCCCGCCCCCTGAATTGTTGCATTAGTCTGATTCTGGCATTAATATAATACAAATCAGTATCCCCAAATTCCATTATGTAACTTATTCCAAAAGAACAGATGTTTTGTGTATAATCTTTTCTTCCTCTGACAGAATCCCAACGCCCACCCGCGGCCTGTGTCTCAGGATCTGGCAGGATTCTGGGATATGCTGCAGCTGTCTATTGAGAACATCAGTCTGAAGTTTGATGAGCTACACCAGCTGAAAGCCAACAACTGGAAAGTTCTGGACCCTCCTGAGAGAAAGGTACATCCATTACAGCACAAATCCAGATGCATTACTCACTCAAACCTGGCTAAGAATACCACATTGGACACATTACATTTGATGTAATTGTGGGGCCACTATATCAATTGTTAGCAGTAACACTGTGTCTACGCTGAAAGTATCAGTTGTATGTCATTTTTATATGTTCACTAACCAATCAGCTGTAAGCTCAGCAGCAATAAATTTTACTTTGTCTCACAATGTGACACTGACTGTTGGGGGCATGGAGCTCTGTTACTTTGGCGTGCTTTTGGTGCTGCATTATTGGTTTATTATTACAGTTTGATACTGCATCATAATTTTGTGCATGAGATTTTAATTTGAATGTATTTTTTATGGTTTGGTTCACAATCTTTGCATGTGTTGTGCATCATGATCTGACTGATTTTGCTTTTTTCCCTGACCTCATTATTTTATGTGTTTTTGTTGTTGACAGTGATCTGGTTTAAAGTGATTGCACGCTGCATGCAGATTGCTTTGCTTCCAGCGGTCCTGTTTACTTCATGCCAAACGGCTGTCGGGAAACCAAACTTAGCTGATAAACACGTGGCCTCTGTAATCACCCTGCCATCTTTGATGCATAAGTCAATGCATGTAGCTGGTGCCCAACACTTAAACACAGCTAAACGTTGTCAGTGACCCTGGTTTGTTGTTGCTGTCCAGGAGAGGCGGGTACCCCCTCCGGTCCCTAGGAAACCGGGTAAGCGCCCCATGCTGCTAGTGCGAGACCGATCTCTGGAGGGCTCTCAGCGTCTGGAGGCGCGCAAACGACTTCTAGCGGCTAAACGCGCGGCTGCCTCTCAACGGCAGAGCTCCGCTACAGAATGTGCAGATAGCATTGAGATTTACATCCCAGAGGCCCAGACACGATTATAAACACACACATACACTGACGTTTTAAAGAGGTGCTTTATAGCTTAAATAGACACACACACTCCCACATATACACTCATCTTCAACTTTAACACACAAGCACTGAATGACAATGAGTAAGGCAGGGTAGCTGTAATATAATCACTCTTTTATTCTCATGTAAAAGAGAGTTTCTTCACTGTGGGGTTATACTGTATGTATTTAGGACTCAGTTTTACTCTCGCCCTGCCATCTGCAATGTAGCTCCCTCTTAAACTCCCAAAGACTTTAATATTTGTATTAGACACTCTTATTATATTTAATTATTAAAATAACTAATTATATATATATATATATACTACCCAGGTAATGCACACTAATGGATTTTATGAAGTATTTCAAAAGTTATTGATCTGATCTTGTTCTTCGTCATTTTATTTGCTGTTATCGTGTAAGAGCCATATGTCTCGTGTTCTCACAGAGGACATTACACTATTGAAAGGGCAACATACAGTTCACGCCTGGAGATTTTCACACTGATTACTAGCTGTGATTGTCGCGCGTGTGTGCGCGCGTCAGGCTTTCTGTGTGTGTTGTACTCTCTCACGTGTCACCCTGCACCTCTGAGACTGGGCGAGGTTGTTCTGTTCTTGGTAACAGGGGACATAATAGCAAAACCGCATCTTCTCATATTTTCAGCCCGATCATCTTCTCCTGTTCCCGCAAACCTTCCTTTATTCTTTCCTACTGATTTCCTTCCTTTAAGTCACATTGTCTCCTGTCTCATTTCTTGTCCGGTCTCTGTCTTTTCAGCACTATCATTCACCTGTTTGACTGACATGCAGTAGATGTCTGTCAAGTGTGACACGCAACACTTTTAACTGTTCCCCTGATTCAACACGATACATCACTGACGGTAATGCTGTCAGAACATGCCGCTCCTCACAGCTCTGACTCATTAGCCCATCATAAATTAGCAATGTGTCACATTATGAAACATTATTTACTGGAGGTCAGGATTCAGTTGAGCGTTGAGACCCCGTTCACGCTGACGGTGAGAAAGTTTCACTTTTCTAGAGAAAAGTTTCCCTTTATGCAAATGAGCAGTGACATGTTGTGGCAACTACCAATGAGAATGAAGACAGTGAAGCACATTGTTCTCTCGTACTGTACTGTAGTTACTGTAGATGAGAGGTTCATGTTACTAGGAAAGATTTCACTGTTCATTTTATTACACTTCTGTGTAATAAATAATTATGTTGTAAAATAAGATCATGTCAGAAATTCAGAGTGTTTATTCATGCATTGATAATCATTGTTTATGACTTATGTACAAACACCCTGCAGAATATTTTCGCAGCAAGAAAACTGATTCCTTGTCATTTTATCATTAATACATCATATTTGTACCATGAATACATTACATTTGATTTTTAAAGATATGAACAGTTGTGAGCCCACCAATAATATTAGGGCATCCAGTATCAGGAACGGCTTATGGTAATCAAGAGTACAGTGACCTGTCAGTGTAAACGGGGCTTTATACTGGGTCCCAACCAGCTGCAAAACAATTAAGTGACAGGCAATTACAGTTGTCTATTGTATGTAAATCTTGAGTTGTTTTCCTGTGAAAAATTGATAGGACATGTTGTAGATTACATTTGTATGTGGTGCTGTGCTGGTAGCCCCACCCACTGTGGAATCTCATTGGTCCAATTATAAATAACAAACATTTTCTGACTGGCTCTGTTTGTGACACATCACACAGCAATTTCACGCTAAATGTGGATAAACAAATTGCTTGCCGCATCACACCTGGCTAAGGCACACTGTTATGTTGAACTTGACACAGGAAACATGCTCTTCTTGAAAAATGCACAATGTTTAGAGTACTTTGTACATATTTAAATGAAGAATTACTAGAGATTAAAGCCTTTCTGACTGCTTGCTAATATAGCTTCTGACTATATTTGTATAAATGGATATAAAGAGAAATCAGTATTTTGTAATGCAGATGGTGTAAGTGTTTGCAGAAATATTCAAGACCTGACAAAAAGAGTAAGGAGACAGACTTGGAGACCTTATTGCTTTTGATTTCTGTAATTTTTGCAATTATTTTTGAAAAGTATTACAGCATAATGTCACACAGACACATTAGTTAAAAAATTAGTTCTAGTTTTAACAGGACAGTTAATTTATTCATATTATATTTATGATCATGACGGTTACCAAGAGTGTCTTCATCCTTGTTTTCAAGTGCATGTACCCAAGTGCTTCCTAATTTTCTGAATCTCTTTTTTCAACGGAAATGTAGCACAGATTCTTTGAAGTATAGATTTGAGACTTTTTCTTTCATTTTAATTTATAATAAGATGTATATACTTACAGCAACCCTGGAGAGATGACACGTGTATCAAAGCAGAGCACATACGATCAGTTTTATTATTTTTCTATTTATAGAGTTTGGTTTTAACTGTTGAATTACCTGTGTCTCACTCTCGTGCTGCTCTTGTGTCATTGATTTGTAAATGGCGCTGCGTTATAGTTACGCTCCAGTCGTCATTGGCGCTAACAAGTTGCCTGACCGTTGTAACCTAACCTCGCTGTCTCATTTTTCAATAACCGATAATACTTGCACTTGTTAAATATGTTAAATAAACAGATCTATTTCTCAAGTTGTTTCACTGTGGATAGACACATGACTATAAATATATATATGAAAATATTACCCAGCAGCCATTGTGCAGCCACTCTGTTTTCAAATGCCGTTCTGTTTCATTGGCTTTAGTTTAGTCCTTGTAGGTAATTATATTATTAACCAAACTCTTCGTTACAGTTCTTACGCACTAGAGAGCCCTTACTGTGGTTAATGTTTGTTTTTTAAATATTGATGTTTAAACGCTCGGCCTTAATTTATGAATATAAGATAGTCATGCACAACGTAGCCTCAGGGGAGACTATATAATGTGTGTTTGAATGTGTGCGCGTGTGTATATGTGTGTGTATGTGTGCGTTTGTGTATATCATGAAGATGTTTATTACCAGAGATATGTTACCTTATAATTCATAGCACTGTTCTGATAAAATGTCCATTCATATTGTTATTTCCTTTTCCTGTGTCAGTTTGTGGAGTATTTAAGGGCATTTTCAAAATTACACCAAAATTAAGACTAGCCCAAAATTAAGAATAGAACAGTTTACAGATATTTTCATATGCAAAAGTGACCCCTTAAAAAAGATTTTTTGATAGTGACATAAAACAATTATTGTGGGCAATAAAAGTACTAACAAGAAAGTTATGTCCATATTAGACCAAATTAGAGTGAAATATTAATTGGTCACAATTTCATTGATTGTATTTTCCCCTCAATCTTTGTTAGTATTTATATATTTATAAAACATTGGAGAGTTATTTTGAGACTACTAAAATTTTTGCTAAAATAGATTACAAACGTGGACACATGCCATTTTCTGAATTCTTGTCATTTAATGTTGTAAAAAATTGGTTGTATTGGTTATATCTGGCAACGTAATTGGTCCTGACTATTTACGGTTTCATTTCCCAAAAATAGAAACAAATCAGATTATTGCCAAACTCACCCTCAGAGCATTCTGGGTAATGAAGGCAGGTTACTATGTATTTGCTGTTCTTGTAAAAACATAAACTGTATCAAAATGACTGTGTAAATACATGAATGTTCTTCATTGTAAATGTAACCTACATCTAATGATATATTACTACTTACATTTTGTATTTATTGTAACAACACTGTTGATGTAATGGCACGTGTATGAAATTTTGATCATTAAAAGGTACAGACACTCAGAGCCACAGGGTGAATAATTTTAAATCAGTGTGTGTCTGTGTTTCTTGTACAATCAAAAATATAAAATATGGCTGTTTTAAGTATATGTCTGCATGTCTATTTTCTGATGTCACTGTCTAAGGTAACAGTGGGAGTGCGAACATTCTCTTTGTTGACTCATTAGTAGACACCTTTAGGGTGCATCCACAGAGCCCAGAGAACAGATTAACTTATTAAATGTGTGTGTGACATCTACATGTTTTTAAAGTATGCTTAAAGAGTCTTTTATCCACTATAGAATCTTAGTTCCATTTAATATAGATGTTCGGTTAATTAACAGTTCAGATCTACTAATCAGTATAATTACTTGTTGCCATCTAGACCAATGACCCTTTTGAGCTGTTTATTTGAATCTTGCCCCACAGAGAAGTCTGAAGGAAACAACAGCTGTCTAACTAAGAGTGTGAATTAGATATCCAGGACAGACGTGTCACAGCTAATCCGGCTTTATTGTTTGTGCTCAGATACACAGACACGCACACACCCGCAGACGCCATTGGGAAGCTATCGTTGACGTCTGGTTTTATCTACTGCTAATTAAATGCAGGATTATGCTAATCGGCGTTCCTGCAAAGCTTACGCACAGAAGAATGTCAGCATGATTTAGTGATTGCCTGTAGGAACACGCCTTTAATGTGAGGTATCAAGGTAGGGCAGTGGTGGGATGGTATAATCACATCTTTAAGATGTATCTGCTCACGGGGGCTTCCGCTCTATAAAAGCACACCACCTTTTTTGTCTGGTCTAACATGCTTTGATTTCAGCTTTCAAGCACTGGTGAAAGTATGAATTATCTGAGGGCAAATTTCTTTCCTTGATCCTTTGTTTTGATCTGAAAAATGATGTCGAATCAAAGAAATCTGCAAGTTCTTCAACAAAATATTCTTTAAAGATGATGACTGGCTGCCACTCGCTGAGTTGCACATGCTACGTGTAAAGGCCTTGTGACAAATGTAGCATACAACAGTTTGAAGTTTATTGTGCCTTTTTGAAATAAGCGGTATACTGAATACTAAGCAATCTGCAGGGTAGGCTGTAAGCTAATACTTCTTTCTGAACACAGCCACACACTGACCAAACCAGAAAATTAGGAAATAGACACCTTTTTGTAGAAAACAAAACTTTATTTAAACACCATGTGACCCCTATTTGCCACATACATTGCACAGTAAGGAGAAGTCACATATCATTGGGCATCATGTCACATTGGCTACTGTAAATGCACTGTTCTAAGGTCCCAAAACATCTTTAAATCATTTTTTGGTGACATAAAACCAATCTTTCCTTTAAACTTCTGAAAGTGGTCTCAACTTGGTAAACAAAAAAATCTAATACATTTCATGTAGTGTTAATTCTTCCAGCTCATTTGTGTATATGTGTGTCTATGTGTATGTCCGTGTGTGTTTAGGGATGGGGTGGGGAGCATGTGGGCACATTCACTGGCCGTTTCTACACTGAGTATTCAGGGGAAATCTCAGACTATAGTTCTGCTACATCTGAATATCCCTCAAGATAAATGAAAAGGAAACAAAATACTAAAGACAGCATTTGAAACTTTACAACAAAACAGTACAAAAACTGAACATCTGTAAGACACAGAATGACCCGATGCAGTAGTGATTAGATGCTGTTGGAGAGAAAGCTAGAGTTGATAACATACTGAGATGACCTGCCATTTTGTGCAAAAAAAACTGAGGCAGAACGAACCACATCAGACGTGTTGTCTACAAATGAGGCAAAATCAACCATCGCAGGGCCGAATCTCTAAAAACCAGAAAGAAACACTCATGAGGAATGAAACGAAGAGAAGCGCTCGTCTTCTCCAAACAAGGAATTAAAGCAGGTTGTTTTACTGTGTTTGGTTTTGGTCCCCCGTGTACAAAACAAAAGATACATATTTATTTACATATAAATGGAATACAAAAAAAGGAACTGACTGCCAAGGCACCTTGAAATGCTTTACATAAAGGAATCCTCATCAATTTGATTTACATTTACCAAAAATAGAAATGATCAGGCCATGCTTGTTTGCTTTCGTTTGCTCAGTCAAGTTTTTTTGAACTCCACGTGGAGTTGAGTTTTGGGGGGCGTGGGATCGGGGAGCAAGAAAGAAACATTGATGAAGCTTTTTCATCCATCCATCGTCTTCAGGCGAGAAGCTGTTTTGCCTGCAGCTCCATTTCTGCAGCCCTCTTCAATGCCACATCAACCAGCAGCTGGAAGCCACTGAAGTCCTGGGTAAGGTCTGGTGGGGTGGGAGGTGGGGTGTTGAACAGGCCACTCTGGGGGCTCACATTACCCTC
>JAZGTJ010007807.1:0-22130 GCA_036877575.1 Botia almorhae | reverse complement strand
ACAGGATTAATCTCATACACAACTCAGTTCTGACCTTGTCTTATACTGACCTGCTCCATTCTCAGAAAGCAAATCAAAAGAATCTGAGTCACAAGCTGCTTAGAATCAGAATCAGCTTCACTTCCCAGCAGATGGAGCTTACTGCAGAAATGCGGGTTTCCAGTAAGACCAACAGTAGTGACACTGTTACATTTTCAAGGACATTCTGTAATCATACTCATGGAACATTAACAGTTTATCTTTTAAGGTCTGACTTTGACAGAGAGAAGAAACGAGAAAAGGAAGTGATAAAAAGGGGCTTTTTATGCTAATTGCCTTGTACGGCACACATCTACCCCATTAAGTTTATTGATCTGGAGTGAGCAAGCCAGCTCTTTATCGTAGGGAAGTGTAGGGCAGGCTGACTTAAGGGTTGTTTAGATTGTCAATGCAGAGTTTAGCTAACCCTTAAATCCCTTGTTGCATGTGATTAGGGCAGTCAAGCACCTGTGTTTATTTGTTTGTAATTATTATTACTCAGTATTACATCTTAACTTGACAGCCAGCAATATCCAGGCACATTTGTTCTATCAAAAAATGACTTTAACATTATATGGAAAGAAAGTCATACCAGTTTGGAGATTGGGTAGATGATGACAGAATTTTCCATTTAAAGCCAATGATCGGCAGAAAGTCCCCCTTAGTTTGAACTAAGGACACTTATGCATAAACTCAAACCCTGGTCTGCTAGCCTGGAGCTAACACTACATCATCAGGTTAGCTTAGCTGTCACCACATTTTTTTATTTTACCTCACGTTTACTTTCTTCATGTCTTATTTTCACCTCACCCACCTCCGTCTGCTGCAGTGTAACAGAGGTCAAAGGTTATGAGAAAAAGAGTGGAAATGTATTTTTCTGGTAACCGTAAACCACACCAAAACATCAACTGTCTGTGACATATATAGGACCCCGGGGAAGGAACGAAGGTGATATGTGTATATGTATGCTTAAATCTGTGCATGTCTGCTGTTTGCATATATAAACGAAACATGTTTAATGTATAACAAACTATGTGACCTACACATGTGCACATTGTGAGAGGTTTAGTGTGTGATTTATAAACTACAATCTATATATACAGTATGATCTGACGTGTGACATTTGAGTTTTAAGACAGCATCTATACAGTATGTACGTACCGTAAGTAAATGAACCATATGTGTGTTAATGGGTAAATTGAGAGGTGAATGAAGGACAAAAGTAAATGAAAAATCATGTTTTTATGCCACTCACCAATTCCAGCCCCATTCCCCCTCTAGTCACACACATGTTTTAGCTTATCTCTCCTGTAGGTCTCAGATTCTGATGCTAAAGAATGAACATAGAATAAAGGCCACAGACAGACATTCTGCTTAAAGAGTTTCTGCTATTAAAGGCACAAACCTGCCTTGTTATTTAACATAATAATCTGGAATTTTCTATACTTTTTTATCTCTCCCCCAAATTGTTGCATCAAAGTTCTCTAGATTGTCATGTTATGGTGTACAGTACTATTAAGATTTTTCTACACTAAAATTACTAGAATAGCCAAACCTGATAATTAGAAAGGAAAGTCCACATTCTTTTGGTCATATAATATCCATCCCTTCATGCACAATTTACAGTTCAACTCAAGAAATCAGCAACTCATCCTCAGGATTGCTGACGTGGCTTAAAATAGCAACTAGTTCAGAACAGTGATAGCGTTCAAAATAACTCAGGATAAAACAATATAAACTTCAGGGTAATACTGAGTAAGCATGCTGGTTCTGGATCTCTCTTGCAGAAGTGTTTTATGACTGTCCGCCACGTTAAAATGGAAAAATGCAGTCAGGAAGGTGCGACTGTTTACAATGCTAAGTCCAGAGAATGCAGACAGCACTGCGGGATGAGGCTCAGCTTGTGTGTGTGTGTGTGTGCACGTTCCTTCCAAAACTAGCTGGAGACGGAGGAATACTGAAGGAAAGATGGTGTTGTAAAGAAGAGGAATGTTTGCTGTAAAAGTGGAAAGACAACATGGATTGAGGGATCTGGAGTTTTGAATGAGGTTTAAAGAGAATGAAAGACTTTTGGATGCCTGGTTTTATGTTTGTTTGTATAGAGATCTTCATGGAGCTTTTCTTTAAAGGGACTGTTTACACTCTTGTCAGGGTTTCTTTATTCCTTCTCTTATTTTGAGCAGGTACCTCATTAGATACTGACCAATATTAGCACAGTAACCAGCTGACGCTACAGAAGTCATGGCAATAAATGAAACAAGAAAATGTACATTCAGATTTCAATGTTTCTCACACTTTAACAGATTTGGCCTCTTTCCATATTTTCCTTTCTGTCAATGCCTTGCTTTGGGCTTGCAGAGCTCCAGAAGGTCCCTCAGGCTCCAGTGTGGCTGTATGTTAGGATACAGTGTACATTTGCCTCTCAGTGTACATGCAAATAATATGTAAAGTTAAACAGAAACAAAACAAATGAATTGTGCTGTGAGCTTTAGTTTTTCCTTTTTTTTCTAAACAGGGGTTAGAAAAAAAGTTTTTTCTAAACTTTTTTTTCAACAGGGGTCAGTGGAGTGACCTGTCCTTTTTTAGCCAATCAAAAAATCCGAAATGATGTCTCCCTTGAAATTATTCTGTCAGTGGGTTTGCTGATATGGTTTTGGAGGGTTTAGTTTTAAACTGAGGCTATGTAGTAAAAGAGGTGGGGGCATAATATAGCAAGAGCTAGCAAACCTGCTGAGAAAAACTTTAAAATTTAAATTAAATTGGATTTTAAATATTGCTGTCCTGGTGGTGCAAAGACTACCTGCGACCCGAGATGGTGGGACAGCCTTTTTGCGACCCTGCAGGGTTTGGAAAATGGATGGATGGAAAAGAAGTTTAACAGCACAAATGTGCTTCATTAAGTTAGCTGGTGGAGATAGTTGGCCAGCATGGTTGTTTTGATGAAGCTGGTTAACCAATAAAGTCTTGTTGGTTAAGATATAGGCTTAACACCATCTATTTACGCAAGATCAAATAAACAAGAGTGCTAATGCGCTGAATATTAGTATTATGAACAAATTGGATCTAATTGTTGTGTCAAGCACAAGATAGCTATACAGTATGCTGGTACAGCAAGAACAGAACAATTAGAAAAAGTGCCTATAAAAAAAACATAAACAATTGGAAATTAAATTAATAAATAAATAATTGGAATTAAAAAGTTGGTGCTGGTCTCATAAGAGCAGCACTGGTTAACATATGGAGACCAGGTTTGGGAAACCCAATGACCTCAGAAGAAAGACAGAAAGACATGCAGTTTGAGAAGTGAATACATAGCTTCATTGTATTCCAATAGTTTCACTATTAAATCAATCGCCTCACTCAAGGATCTCAGCATCTCCATGTTGACTGCACTGGGATGTCAACAAGTAACCCTATTGTCTTCATAATCCATTGGACTGACACTCAATTCAGCAAGTGACTCTGAAATGAGACACAGCTCTGTGTGAATATGGAAAGAGAGTGTAGAGCTTTATCGTCCATCTTTTGCCAGCACTGTGAACCCTGGAGCCAAAAAACCTGGCAAACAAACCAGAAACATTGAGAACCTTTTACTGCAACCATAAACTCCAGACCTTTTTTTTATTGCTCTCCACTGTCATTCAAATTTTTTTCAGTCACATTTTTCCTGCACGTGCCTCTAAATACACTATCATTTAGCTGTGAGGTTGCAGGGCATTTTTTCTTTTGTTCTCCCATTGTTTCATGTGAAGGCTTTTTAGAGCCCATACGTGAACGTGGAGCAGATGTGTTGGGGAGTGAGAGAGAAAGAGAGAGAGACATTAAGAAACTGCCTGCGGGTCGCCTAGCCCTGGGACGCTGGAGATCTGTAAGCAAAAACAGCGCTGTTGCTAGGATACAGTCAAAATATACACAAAGGCACAACCCTGTGAGCCTAACAAGGGCTGTTTCAGTTGAAGACTCGGTCAAGTTTGGAAAACAGCATTGTAAGAGGTGATGAGAAGAGAACGAGGGAGGGACAGGGACGTTCTCTGTGTTTGTGAAGAGGAATGTGTGTTTTTTGCAGAAGGATGTTCTCAGCCTGTGACTGCTTGCAGGTGTTTGCTTGCTGAGGAAATGCCTCAACAGCTGGGGTTTGTTTTCCAAGAGCGCTTTCCTAAATGCTAGATGTATCTTATGAGAAACCCAGCTGTCAATCACATGTCCCAGTCAACACACCCTTACAAAAAGTATCAGGTTATTAAAGCTGCAGTCCATAACTTTTGCCACTCTATTACCATCTCTGTTTAAAACATAAATTTGCAAGTTTCTTGCAGTTATTTTTTAACATGGATGACAAGTTTAAATTCTAAACAACTGCTGTAAGAATGAGCATAGAACAACAAAACCTGTTGTGTACTAGCTAAACAAAGATTAGTTACAAATTGCAGCTGTAAATATAAAATGGCAACACCATGTTTTTAGACACTTCCTTCGTATATTTTATGCACAGCTCCAGGGTGTATGAATATGGTAATCAGGCAGTACCATTGTGTGCCAAACAAAAAAGCACCATGGTATTATTATTATTAAAATATCCTATGGAAAACTATGATAATTTTAGGATCTACCATGATGGTAATACAATGGTAGTGATTAATTATGAAGGTATTACCATGTGTCTTTGAAACAATACACAGCAGCCTACCATTTAAGTATTGTGGTGTTTGAGCGTGGTAATTAAAAAGTACAGTGTTAACCCTCACAAAAAGTGCAATGGTTTTACCATGTTTTTGGCCATTAACAATAGCAATACCTTGGTTATACCACACCTTACATTAGGCATATGATTATATATAAATATTTTAACAAAACATGCTATAGTATATTTCAAAGTACCATGCATTATTATCGTATACCATCACACTATCATGATATTGCCACAGTATTTTGTATTTAAAACTTTTTTCTTAACATTGTTTCTGACTTTGAGTTTGAGTTTTACAATATCATGAACTGAGTCTAAGACTGATCAGCGGAATGTTTGAATGACGCTAAACAGATGGACCCTACTCCATTCCGAATCACACAATGTTTGTATGTGTGGGATGGATGTGTTTGGGAATGATGTCTGAAGATTTATGTGGGATTTTCTTTGATTTGAGTGTGTGTGTGTGTCTGGCAGGCGTTTGCTCTAATGGTGTGACTTGACGCAACATATCAGAGTTGTCCAAAAGGGCAAGAAGCCTGAAAGGAAGACAAAAAGAGAAGAGAAAGAAGACGCGTCAGAACATCCTTTATTTCTTTATGCAACATGACTGTGTGTGCGTGTGCATTGACATGCAGAAGTGACCAGTGAGTTGTGTGTTTATGTATGTTAACTGTGGGGTTTTCCCTTTCATTGTTTTTCATAGGCCTAATGCAACAACCTCTTTCAAACCAGTACACACAGACGCAAGCTCATTAGCACATTCCTTAAGTCTAACCAGGAAGATGGCCCAATAAAAACACTCAATGTGTGGAAATATTTCTCTTATCTGTTTCTTGTTCTCAAAGTCTTTGAAAGAACCTGTGTGTATGTATGTGTGTACTGGTACATGTGGTCACAAAGACACAAATGTGTATAATGACGTGCATATCAATGTAAACACTTCCTGTGTCCTCATAAACCAATTGTTTTTATAACATACAAGATGGTGTTTTTATTTTAATTCAAAAATGCCAAGAGTTTTCTGTATTGTCCTGCTGTCTTACTCTTATTTACTTTCTTCCTCTTCCTCCTTTTTCCTGAATTCTAAGGCATTCTGTGAGGAGCTGTTTAATTGTACATAGCCAGCTGTTCTATGTGTGTCTTGCACTGGGTGAAAATCTGGAGGTTTACTTAAGATAACAGGTTTAGGATCCAGCGATAAGAGGAGAATATATGACTTGAGCTGTGTTTGTCCAGCCTGCTTGTATGTTCAGGAGAAAGGGAGATTACTCTGTCTGTGAAAGTGCCAGATTGCTCTGGCTCTGATTGTGTGTGTGTGTTTTAGACTGGGGGTTTATGTGTTTATTGGTTTTATAGTGGAACCATAGCTTTTAGTGCCTCAGCGACACTAGTCTCATTTTTAGCTGCGTGATTATGGACTGTGTATTTATTTACTGCATATAATAAATATTAGAGTTTTAACCATAATTGCATTTTTATATCTTGAAGAAAATGAGTGGTGCTTGCTAATGCAAAACTTTCTGCTATGATGCTAGGCAGTCATGAATGCTTCTACACATGTATTTATGGTCAATGTCATAATTTGTACATTTGATTAGTGACTTAGAAATAGTACCAAATCATTTATTCTTATTACTTTTTAATAGTTTCAATTTTTAAACTTAACGTTTTGTTTTTAGGTTTAAATGAGAAAATTGGAACCCCTGATTTTGTTAATGCTTTACTTTCAGGAAAACAGTCCAATTGCCAGTCCCAGAACAAAACAAATGACCTTCATCTGCTGCCCACACTGAAACTAACCAGATATGTTTAGAGTCCTGCTCTGCTCTCTCTCTCTTTCTCATACACACACACGCACACTGACACACACACACACACATACTAGTAATTAGTCTGCCATGAAGTTGCTTTGTAAAATTCCAGGGTAGCTAATAAATAATCTGTTTAAACTATTTCACAAGAACTTCAACGACTAAGTGGGAATTCCCCTAAGGCTGACCTCTACCTCAACAATCATTCACCCTCCAACCCACGCACATATACTCTTAATCTATACATATATATCTTAAAGTGTTGTTCAGAGATGCAAACAACCGCCAGGTATTTTTATGTCAGCACATAAACTGACATACTGTCTTAAGTGACCCAACATCTAAAACAAATAAATGCCACATAAATATTTGTATCTAAAGGTTTTTTAGTACCACAGTGCTTTGCATTGCCCTCTAAATATCCAAACCCTATCACAAATGATATGCAAAAACTAGGGTGTGTCTCCTATGGACCAGTGTGTAGATTTTGCGATGTAAATTCTTTGTTATATGTGACTTTAATCACAGTGATTCAGTAGGTGTCGTTTTTTACCCTACAGTCAGCTTCTAAAACACACTTTACTCTGTTTCTTTCCATCTATTATTACTTCAACACAACTTTTGGCACTGTGGGTACTCCCAAGTTTGACTGTAGTATGTTGCTAAGCAAGCAATGCGATTTTTTCTCCAACATTGTTGCAATGCATTCTTGGATTGTCTTTTCTGTGAAGCATACATGTCATGCTTCCCTAGAATTTGGCCATGTAGACGGAACAATGTAGGTGGCCTACTTTTGGTAAAGCCTGCACATCAAGAATGTGGCTATGATGCATTAAAATGCTGTCTTGGAAAACAGTCACTAGGTTTTAGAGTTTGTATATTAAATATGAAAATGAGTTGCCCTAGCAGTAAGCACGTGCTGTTTTGAAGATTTTTGGTTTGAACAGTATCATGTCCGGTTCTCCTTTATCCACATCACTTCCTGTCCACTATGTCTCATCCTTCCTGTCTGGACTTTTGCCAACAAAATAGCAAAAGCCCCATCAAAATAAAAAGGAAGTAGAGAAGGATAATTCATAGAAAAGGAGCTCAAAAAAGAAAATAATGGGTTAAGAAAGGCATGCTATGAAAGAATCAGACCAAAAGAGGAAGGAAAAAGATTACGGATGATTGTAAATAAGATGAGACAATTAAACTATATATATATATATATATATATAAAAGCACCTTTTCAAAATATAGTAAACTGCCGATGAAGGTAATGTTTCAAGGGTGTTACAAAAGGTAATTCTTCCTTTTAAGATAATTTTGGCCAATTTTTAAACAACATGTCATGTATCCTCAGTGGATATGGCAATCCCAGAATGCATCGCAACATGCTCAATTAAAAAATAAATCCACAATGGCAAGAAAGCTAAATGCTAAAAAAAATTGCAACACTTTATTTTACAACGTCTTTGTTACATGTTACATGAAGGTACTGAATTAATAACAGTAAATGATGTAAACTAACCCCTATCGTACCCCTATAGTAAGTACATGTTAATATTACATTTACATTTAGGCATTTGGCAGACGCTTTTATCCAAAGCGACTTACATTGCATTATACTACACATTGATCACTATACATTGAGTATGTGCAATCCCTGGGATCGAACCCATGACCTTGGTGTTGTTAACGCCATGCTTCAACCACTGAGCTACAGGAAAGCTGTATTACTGAGTACCTAAAGGTATAATTACATTGTAACCAGGAAACCCCAAAATAAAGCAGAACCAAAATAAATACTGGTTATAAATACACATTTAATTTATTCAATTCCTAAAACTAATTATGAAAAAGTTCAAAGTAATAAAAACTAACTATTATTGGTCTTTACTCAGCTTTTAATCAAATATTTGTGTGTGCAATGTACTTTTGTGCTTATTTGGGATACAGTTCCAATATGCCCACTTAGTGTCTGTCGTGTTGTTCATTAGTTTAGCAACAATGCTAAAGTCCTGCCTTTAGCTAACTGAAACATTGCTAGAGTTGCTGCCTATGTAGAGCGCTTCACATCAGTCGTTTAATGAGAGTTCCAGGGTACTTACAAGGCAGTTGCCTACACATCAGTGGAAAGTGAGGTAGCTTACTGGACACAATATGAGCTCAGTGGGTGCACACTGATTAATACTTAAGGCACTTTGATAATTAGCAGTGGAGCATGTCACAAAGATTGAGACTCCTCCGTGAGTTCACTGCTTGTCAAGAAGCCCTATATTTATTTTAGGGGCCAGATCTGCAAAGGAACATACACATTGAAAGGTATATTTAAACTCAATGACCCTGTACACCTAGCGCAATACTAAGTCACAAATCTCCATCCACTGTACACACAAACACACACATATTTTTCCAGGTTCTTGGTGTACGATTTAACCTGTTGAGTCTTGCCATCACTGTCAGGTATGAAAATAGTCGCATCTCTGGAAAACAGGAGTGTTTCACACACACAAGTACAGTGTGTAACTGTCATGTCTTGAGGCATTGGAAATTTGAACAGGAGCTTTAGGAAAGCTCTCCGCCTCTGGTCGCGCCTTTGTTTGTGAATTTTGTTTTTCCAGCTCATCAGGGAGAAGAGCGCAAATGTTTCTCTTAGTTATGAGTGAAGTGTATGTTTATGTCTGCTTAGAGAGTTTGATGTGTTGGGCCTGAACAGGTTTTTTTGCTGCATTTGTCTGTGTATATTATCCTATGTGAAATCTTTCTGTTTCTGTAACACTTTATTTGACAGTGTCTTTGTTACACCTCACATGTACTTAGCATAGTAATGACAATGAGTAAATTACACATAATTACATGCCACAAATCCTAAACCAAGCCCTAATCCTAAACCTAACTTTATAAAAAGTAAATGTTCTTAATTAATATTATATTATAATTACACCGTAACAGTATTTTTTTCTAATTAATTTTTTAAGGATATGGTGCACTTTTGGTTTTTGGTATATTTTGCCATATGATGAAAGCAAATGAGGTCTAAGTCTGTCAGCAAACTGCTCAAGCAGCTCTATTCCATAGAATGAAAGTGACCGAATACTGTCACAAACAACTTTAAGTAAATGTTGACTTATATTTTATCTGCTCTTCACACAAAGATCAAATAAGGGCTTTAGGGCTTTATTGAAGGGCTTTAGAAGACTTGGATATTGTATGGATAACATATGGACCACTTTTATTATGCTGTTTTTTTATTCTTATTTTTCCTGTTTAAAAGATAGCAGCATAAACCTTATTTTAAAAGTTTAATTTTGTGTGGAACAGAAAAAAGAAGGTCATTTGTTAGTAATTATATGAGGGCAAGTAAATGATAACAGAATTGTTATTTTGGGCGACTATTCCCAAAAGTGTAAATTTACCACCGAATACCTTAAGGATATAAGCGAGAGAGAGAGAGAGAGAGAGAGAGAGAGAGATGAATGGATGGAAACAGAGATTGAATGATAGCCCTGTGAAGGAGACCTAAGTCTGCCCAATGTCTGTCAAGAAAGTCAAAATGGAGTCAGTCTATGTGTGACAAGTTGTATAATTTCCAGACCCTTCAACCCTCAGCACTATAGACCGTCTGAGTCTAAGGTAAAGGGGAGGGGCAGGTGTGTAAACGGCTCTCTTTCCCTCTCTTATTCTCTTCTCCCATCAAACATGTTGTATACATGTTGCTATGATGCTTGTCAACGGTCTTTCACAAGAGAAACATTCCACTTGCCGTTCTAAAATGTTCTATTTATCATGCAAGTGAGACATGAAGAAAAACAGGTTAGTGCACTAAATATGTAAATGCGTTTCTGAGCACTGAATATGTTTTTCTATGCGTCTCAAAGCACTAAACACATAAACAGTTTCTGGTACTAAAACAAAACAGATTTCACTCTACACATTATGTCAGATAAATCAGTCATTTCTTTTGCTGTCTACATACGGATTAATTCTGGGCATATTATGACATTTTCCAGACATACATATTACATCATAAGACACTCGTAAACCCTGCAACACAGGCATATTACAGTGAGACATACAAAGCTGCATCTATTCACACAGAATGTGTATAAAATAGATGGTCCACTGCTATTTAATATTTATACACTTGTAAGGTATTTTGATATATTTTAAAGCATAGATAGATAGATTTTTTGCAATACAATCTATTTGTTACAATTTAAGTAATGAACAGAGCAGACTATGATAGACTATGATAGAGATTAGGGTTAGGAGAGAGAGAGAGAGAGAGAGAGAGATGGATTGATGGATGGATGGACGGATATAAATTTTTAAATAATACATTTAAAATAAAATCTAGTTGTTACAATTAAGAAATAAACAGTGAGTCGACTATGGTATGTTATATGTATGTTATGTACCTATGTATGTGATTATGAAGCAGTAAGTGTGTAAAGGTGCCCTCTGCTTACTGTCAACTTGTGGCATGTAATCCATGCCATTTAAAATAAACATACCTGCTACTCACTCAGGTCATAATTCACATTCCCTCGCTCTACCTCCTTCTCTCTGTTTCTCTCTGTCATGCAGTCAGTCACTCACTCTCTACATAAAGCATAAATGTAACAGTCAGTGAGAGATGTTATGATGGAGACAGAAGCCTATATTTTCTGCCTGTCATCACAGTGCTACCAGGCAGTGTGCCAAGTGAAACTAGCTTAGAGTCATCGCACTCATGCGGTTTTTGCAAAAATTATGCCATTTTTTTCAATGCATGCACATAGCAGTTGTTAGCACATTTGATTGATTTCCTAACAGATTATTATTATTATTGCTCTGCATTTATCTCTTAGGCTGAATTTAAGATTTAGTGCGTTACACATTCAAAGTGCTATATGTTTTGACTCAGGTCAAATAGCTAGATATCAGATCTAAAATCAGATTTAAAACCAAATTTGAAAGTGATTCATATGAGTGTGAAAATTTACTCTGTGCTTCAGATTTCAGAACTGGCTGAGTAGGTGCATTGAATGTGGAGTTGGAAAAACATTTTGTTTTTTTACACCCTTTTTTGTTACACATTTTGTACTTTTAAAAGTAATAACAGTAAATTATGCATAATTACATGCAAATAACCCTAATCCAAACCTTAAACCCACAGTAATTACACAGAAAATAAAATGTAACCGTGTGTTGTTGTGTTTTTTGGGTCCTCTGTGGCTACTGCAGATTAGGGGTGTGAGAAATGTGGGAAAGGTGAAAGGTCAGGGAGCAGACAGTAAGTGGAGGAAGTGAGGCGCTTTGCCGTGACCCCTCCGAAATTCTGCGGAGCAACCAGAGACCAGATAAAAAAGTATTTCCTGCATTCTCTCTCTTCACCTAACAGAAAGACAGCAGCAGTGATTCTGCTTTTAATTCCTGGCAGATGGTTGATGGTGCCCCCTGATGACTCACAGCAGGTTGATCACGCCACCATAAAGCAGTTCCAGGATCAGTTATAAGCTCCTTCCATCAGATACTGCAGGTTGATGACCTCAGCACAAGAGTTGCATTAGTGTTGCTCTGATGAGTCACAGCATGATGATGTCACCTGATCACATCCCTGCAGTTCCTAGATCAGGCATACAACCATATGCCTACACATCCTTGGGCATCAGCTGATATACGCATTGACGCTAACAAATGATGCCAGATTCAGTTTCAGTTCAAGTGTATTTCTATTGAGTTTTCACAATTTTGCATTGTTGCAAAGCAGCTTTACAGAAAATAGATTGTTAAAAGAAACAGTAGAGACATAAGTTAAAAAGTATAGAAATAAGTTAAAAAGGAATCATATAAAATGGTAAGATTATGAAATATATTAAATACATGGAAGTATAGACATCTCCATTGTACATTAGCGATACTAATTATAAAATAATTGTTTGTAGGATTGTAATTGGACCATTATATTAATGGTGTTATTAATATATATAAGTATGTGCTTATATATATTAATTTTTTCATACATTTTTCATACAATATACATTAGCAATACCAATTAAAACTAATTGTCTGTGGGATCATAATCAAGCCATTATAGTACTTGTCTGCAGATATGTGTCTTAATATTTAATAACATATCAATCCATTCACACATCCATCCATCCACACACCCAGTGTCAACAAATTATGTGAGGAGGACAATGTATCAACTAAGAAGATATGTACCATGAGAGACATTTAGTCATTTAGCTTGATAACCCAATTGTTATTTGTAAAGTGTCTGACAAAGGTCAAACCCGCTGTGCTCTGAGGTTTGAGAAAATTGTACAGGGTTTTCAGTAAAAGATCAGGTATAACAAATGAATGTCAGTAAGTTCCCTGTACTTTTCCTTGATTTGTGATAAAAAGGGCTTGTTGATTGTCCTTTTGTTTTCTATTTTTTTCCATTTCTGTTCTGTCTGCTTGCTGTTCTGTCCTGTTGTTTGTCTTGTGGTCTGTTTCCTGTGCCCTTGAGCCAGACGCTGAATATGTAGTAGGTATTTATGCCAAAATGACCTAAACATGACAACTAGTTGCACAGACATCAATAACTAACCTTTTTATTCACAGAACCCTCTCCCTATCCCGCTAGTGTAGACATCAATTACGCCCTCATGTACTTGCTGACCTCCACACAGACACAGACCTCATTTCATTAGTCTGGGCTCATACAGCAAGCAGAGCCAAAAAAAATATTAAGATGAAAATTCAATTGTGTGTGTGTGTGTATGTGTGTTACTTACTGTCATGTGCAGGCAAGCATTTTAAGTTATGAAAAATGGGCCCTCTGCTCGGCTCAGTAAAGAGGGTCCAGGGACAGCATGAAAGTGCTCGATGGCAGCTGACAGACCTGTAACTTGCCCAACATTTTACGGCATTTTTGTTAAATTCTGCCAATTGCAAACAAGGAATGGTTAAATGTGTGAGGATGACTTCTGATAGTCTTTAAAAAAATCTGTCAGAGTAAATAAAACTACTGGTCTGACTGGAAACCAACATTTATCACATATTGAGATGCCAAGGTTTACTATGTATTAGCACAAATACGATTTATGAAGTGTTTGTTTTCACAATGAGCATTACTAAAGGACATAATATTCATTTTTGATTAACTGTATCCTTAAAAGGATGGCTGACAAAAATTTTAAAATGTTTTCATCATTAACTTTGTCATATCATGACAAACCAATATGACTTTATTTATTTTAAAGAACACAAAAGAAGATATTTTGTGAAATGTCTCGGTGGTTTTGCGTCCATACAATGAAACTCAAGTCAAGTCATGCTTGTCAATAGACAGCCGAAGTGTGTTAACATTTAGCTTATGAATATTTGCTTTTAAATGAATAATTTATTAGAATAATGTAACTTTAAAACAAGTCTGACTGTTTCTCTGGCCACAGCTCAATTTGCAGTTGTGGGAGTTCACTCAGGACCCCTAAAGAGTATTTTATCTTACATAAAATAAACCAGAATGTAACTGAGTAATCTGCTGTCTTTTCTGCAGACCACAATGTATATGAGTGCTAGCACTGTCTTGAAGAGAGAAAGTGAAACAGACAGTCAAGAGAAGACTTAGAAAGTCATTCTTGACAAAGGCTACTGTGGATGCCCTGAATCTGTCTGTCTGGCCCAGGTTGTGGATTGCAGCACTCTACATTATTGATATACCAAGCTGGGAGAGCTAATTTATTTGTGCTCTTATAATAAGCCGGTCTGCACTGCCCTGATTCTGTGGTGTTTGTGTTACGCTTGGTATCTTGGCCGTGAGCCTGACAGTAAACCGGAGCCAGTCGTGTTGTGTATAGGTAATAGTTAAAGGTAAGAAGAGCTGGTACAGATTACTTGATAAGAGCTAAATTAAACAGGAACTGACTTGTTTTGTGAAGGACACAGTTAATTTCCAAAATGGTCCATTCAAGAGTCTTTCAGCTGAAAACTACGTCAAGTTCCTCCAGCAAGCTGAACAATGATCAATGGTGTGTGTTTGGGGAATATTTTAGAACATGTATAAAGCATTACTCTAAAAGATGAATGCAAAGACATGGGTGCATTTCTGTTTCTGTTTAATTATGGATGTACCACATATTTGTGGGAAAATGGCAGCAGTCACTCTCTCTTTTTATGTTTTTGTTGTCTTTTCTCCACAAAGCAAGCGAATGTGGTAATTCAGAGAAGTCTGTTCTCCCACACACACTCAGCGGTAAGTTCACACTGTTAGCTTATGTCAACTCTTTCCAATGGTTCGCCACTGTGTCAGTACAGCCAGTGATTATGTGTTCACTGACAAAATTCATAAATTTGCCCAAAATATCAGAATATATACACTGTAAAACTGATAAAAAATCAAGGTAACAATATGCATTAAAATCCTTCATTCATAAAATAAAATCTTAAATATGAGTTTTATATGTTTTTTGAATTAAGGAGCAACATAGACCTCAACACACAACCGTCAGTAATGGTGACAATGATCAGGTGATGATTAGGTCTCAGTCAGGTAAAATGATAAACAATAACCACAACAAATAATGTCATATCAGGATGATAAAACCAACAACAGCACAAATAAATACAGTAAACAAGATGTCAGCAAACAGCAAAATAATACCTCAATAACCGAAACGGCTTTATTTATTTACATCACAATGCATGCTGGGAGCTCACAATTAACAGTTTAATATGAATAATTATTTAGACAACAAAGTCAGGCTAGTTGAGACAATATTTGATGAAATAGTATTGACCTAACATAAATTTTTTTAATGTAGTTTCAAAGTAATTCACATTTCTTAGTATCTAAAACACAAAAAGCCCAATTTGCAAGAAAAAATGTTTTATTTTTTTACAGTGTAAATAGAAGAGCATGACTCACTATCCCAGAAGCACTCACAGTAGCATTAGAAATGCTGTCCTATGCAAAAAATGCATTGAAGCAACACTGAAAGATTTGAAGACAAAAAGTACCTGAACATGTTTTACTGTAATCGACTATGTGAGTGTAACCAGCCAAGAGCAGAACCAGAAACTCCAGCCTCCTACAAGATCTTTTATGTCACTTACAGTTCACTAACAAATCAACTATGAGCACAAAACGCAAGATCAGAATGTTCCCATTATGACAGAGTCCATTGACAGGCATATATCAAAATTTAAAATAGGATATTTTAAGTGTGGCATGCAGACAAAGTTACAATACTCTAAAAACAGAGCGTTCCTATTTGTATTGACGTGCTTACGAACGTTTTTGCATTACAGAACACTATAGTCGAAGCTTATTGGTAAGGAAATAGACTTCTGAAAAACAATCACTGGTCTAGAAGGTTCTTTATGCTTTATGACATGAATGTCAAAAGACAACTCATTGGAAAATTACTCAAATCAAAATGAAAGCGAAGTGTGAAAAATGTACTCACGTTTCGTATATGATGTTTTAATTTAAATGCAACTCATATTTCCATTTTCCCTCTGAATAATAACACAGATCTCACATATCAAATAGGTATTTAAATCAACAGATTAATTCCCACATTAGGCCCAAAGCATAAATATTACTCTAGTGAAGACTCATAACCAAACTGAATATTAGACTTTCTGGCTTGACTTATTTATAGTGTATCATTAACAGTGTAACCGAATTGACACTATCGTGCATAATTATTGTAATTTTTATTCCCATTTTGATAGTAATTTATTTCCAGTTTGAGTGTAATTCCTTATACTTAAAAGTGCAGTTCACCCAGAATAGTGTGTACGTTATAATATAATAAATGGAGACCAAAGATTTCAAAAAGATAAAAAAAATATATAAAAGCAGTCCATATGACAGATTGATATGAAAAATGATTAACTGAGGAGTCAGACAATGTTACTTCACTCGTGATTTCTTATAAAAACGCCTAAGAGAGATTTTCAGTAAATAACAACATCAGTTTCAGCATGTCTCACACAAAACACATACTGACCACTATCACCACTTATGACATTTTAGTGAGCTTTTGCGTCACTTTGGAGGTTAAAATATCTAGTCCTGATTTATTTGAACTGCATGTAAAATGATGACAAAAGTTTTATTTTTAGATGAACTGTTTCTTTAAACACGTAGCTTTGTATTGCACAGTATTTGTACTCACAGCAACCTCATTTATACATTTTATCTAACACAATATATAGCTTTAAAGTTTTAGTATTTTGTAAGAAAGTGTCTGTCAAAAGCATTAATGTAAAATTAAAATGTAAATTATCACTGTATTAAAATGATAATGCCATTCATTTTCATATTGTCATTAATTAAGCCATTAAAGAAGCCATTGCTCTAATTTAAATACTCACTCCACTTTTAAAATTCTTCAGAACACTTTATGGCATTTTATGGGGAATGTACAACTCAATACCACATACATAAATTGCCAGTAATACTTGCTCCTTCCTGAAACTGAAGGTGTTCAATATAAGTGAATGTGGAGCTTTATTAAGGTCAGAAGAGGCAGGTTTTGTCACCCTTGTGGCTCCATAATGTATAACCACCATCACCTTCTTACCCACCTAAGAGCCCACCACAGTGTTTTCTCTCTACTGCAGTATTATATAGCACTATGACACTAAACCTGATGTTTAGGAGTAGGTGTGTATCTGTGTACATGAGTGCGAAGATCTGTGTGTTTAAAGTGTTACGGTATTCATACATTATTTACTGATGAAGATGCTGCATTACAGACACAACGTTAGTCTAACAATTTTTTCTGATATGAATTCTAAGCTCTGATATGGTCTAGATTTATTCCTAGATATGACAGCGGCTCTTGTAAGCGGACCAATGTAAGTCAAGTCTTTCTCACCCCAATTTATCACCTTCTTTTTGACTATAAATCAAATCTTTTTCACAATATAATAATAAATAATAATAATAATAAATAACTATCTCTATCCACAGTTAACCAGAATGCTCAAGCAAGATGTGTACTCTCTCTTTCTCTCTCTCGCCTCAGGTTTCTGGGAAGCAGCTCTGGCTTTGGGAGATGCTTCCAGCTAATCACGTGACTATGCTGTGGAGGGATCTCCTGATGATCATGTGACCACAGTGCTGATTCATGGTGCTCTTGCCCCACTCTGTCCAGCAGACACACAGCACAAGAACAAGGGAAGACAAAGAAACTGGATAATGGGGGCTATTTGTAAAATTAAATAGCTGTATTAAGTTCCTTAGTTCTTAGATCCCCCCCCCCTTACCTCTGGGAATTACATTTGGCTGGTCTGCATGTTAAATAATTCAGATATCTTAGCATATGCATGTGTACTATCAGTTTGAGCAGTATCGGGGGGGTTGACAGCACTAGCTGTGTGGGTGTACTGAATGTGAGGGGCTTATCTCAGTGAACAGGGGCTTTTCTGTAGTAGTTTACACCTTTGCACTGACAGCTGTGGGCAGACATTAGAAATTCCTTCTAGTGTACGATAAACCAACTGTGGGATGTTTCTGGTTAAAACCTGTTTAAGATTTTCACAGAATGTCATGTCAGTCAGAGGTGTGAATGTATGCGGTATGTAAAATGAAAACGTCCATCACATATATAATTTAACAATCGTCATTTGAATTTAAAATGTTTTCACTTTCCTTTTGTAACACTTCTGTTTTTTCTTTCTGTTCAAACACAGTTCCGATACAAGAGGGAAAACCACACTGTATAACTAAAGCAACAATTTTACATTTACAGAAGTCAAAGTTGATTTTTGGGATGCATAAACAAAACTGGAAAGTAAGATATTATTATGTTAAGTCTATCACACTCTCTCAAGTTAGGAGTATTGTATGTTTATAGATATTTTTTAGGCTGACATTAAACGTTTCCATCACAGGATTAACGTTTAAAATGCTTTATTCACTTAATAGTCAGCATAATCTGGATTCAGTATTTTGTACTGAATTTTGCATTTTGTACTAGATTAAGTATATCAATGAATATCAGTATATCAGTTCTCTTTTTTGTTTTCAAATAATGTTGTATCTTTCTGTGTTGTAACGTGCTTGTTTGCATATGGAATGCTTTTATTTCTCATCATTATAAGATATGTAAATGCAGTCAGTGGTGCCAGCAAAGCAAAGTGTCACTAAATAGAGTAGTGACACACATCTCACACACATCTCCAGATGGAGACACACAAGACAAACGGTCCGAGATCTTCTTTCTGCGCCAACATCAACTACAACAACCTGACAAAAACAATCTGCTGAAAAGCTGGTTTACTGAGGGTTTACACAAACAAGACTTTTTCAAGGTACAATGAAAAGGCTTGTTTTTCAAAACATTGGTTAATAAATTAGCTAGCAGGAAGTTGTGTGTAGTTGTTTTTTAAGCATTCCAGTCCTAAAACACTCTCAATGCAGAATTCTGAACTAGAAGGCTCATATACACAGACTCATTACCTAAGTCTCATGACACACAGAATAATATTTCATGCATAATCTCCTAAAATTGAGCAGATTGTTGTGGATTTCTAAAGCAAACAGACATCTCAAAAAGACAGTGTGTCTAATAATAGACTCCTCACAGGCTGCAGCATCTGCTGGACATTTACAGAAACTCTCCAGCTCATAAACATATGTGCCTTGCACTAGTATTTCACATTTAGAGTGCTGTGCTAAAATCATTTGTGTACTTTCCAAGATGATACATTAAATAGTTACTATAGAAAACATGTGAATGTGTGACATCATCATGTATTTTGTACATCATGTATAATGTACATTTAAATTTAACATTTTCAGTGTGCTTTTATAGTTTTTCACCTTCTCTGTTTATATCTGTGTAGCCTATCTGTGTAATAAATTAGAGGACAGGTAGGATAATAAAAGCTTGCAGTGCTCTGATCAGCTGAGATCATCACTCTATGACTCAGTTGCAATCATCGCTCTGATCGAAGGGGCTTACGACTGATCCTGGATCTGCTTTAAGGTGGCATGATCAACATGCTATGAGTCATCAGGAGGCCCAGTCACCCGTCTGCCAGGAAAGTAGAATAACTTATGCTGCCTCTTCTCTCCTTTACTGTCAGCACCTACTGCTTTTATTGCCCCCTTTTCTCTCTCTCTCCCCCACACCTTTTACTTTGTTTTCTGTCCTATTCCCTGCTGAGTCTGAACCGTCCATCTCAATGTTATTCCAGTTGATCCCCGTTTCCACTTCTCTCTGTATTTACTGGAAAGGTTTACCAGCCGAACGAGCCACAGTAGCTATTAATTTACAGTCTCACTCTAAGGTTTGTGTCACCCTCTTAGACTAACACTGACTCAGACCTAGTTTTAATTTACTGTGTCTTGCTATGCTAATCTATAGGGCTGCACAATTATGACAAAAGTTTATTTCAATAAGATCTGGTGGAAAAGCAGGTCAAATTTGTAGCTCCATTTTAAAACCAAACTGGAAGTACCTCAAAGATCTGCTAGCAAGCTACTGTATTTGCATACAAGCAGTTTTGGTTTCAGTAATGTTTATGTTTGGGGGTTAGGTGCAAATTCATATATTTATTCCACTGAAATGTATATATGTATGTTTCATCAGGATAAGTGTTTAATAATGTCTTGTGTAATGCATCGCATGCAGGTGCAAAAGTGTTCAACAGAACTTCCAGCTTCAGCCACTGGTGTGGCACTTTATAAATTTGGAATACAGATATTTTTTTAGAAGAACAATTATTTTTTGTATTGAAATGTATATATTGTATGTATGTATGTGTATAAAGCTGTTAGAAAATATATACGTGGTGCACGTTGCAACATTTCTTGGTAACCACAAACAGCCTACAGTAAAGATGATTAACTGTATTATTTTGCATATTTTAATTCTAAAAATTAGTAATACATTTAGGTGTTTACATTGATTTATCTTATCATATTGCTTGTTGTCTGCATGCTATTAAAACTCTCCTTTGCTTCGTAACTATAAACACTCTACCTGGTATAACACAAGTACATTATAGAAAAAAATGGAAGATTCATGTTTCAAGAAGCTGTATGACTGATCTGGTACTGTGGTTCATCTCCTCAGACTGTGGCAGTTCACATCATTTTAGCAGCCTCTGCCAGGGTAAAGCCTTTTTCAAGATTTTCAAGGCGTACTGTGAAATGATTACCCAGATTTCATTTGATGTAACAGTCATTTGATACAACATCTTAACAGCTTAAATACAAAATTGTCTGAAGCTTAATTGTGTCATAAAAACATCTTCCAAGGAAATCGTGCTTTCCACTTTAGCTTTTAAATCAAATAAAGTGTAAACAGCAGACAGAATTCTTGAGAAATTCACCTTTGTCTTCTTAGAAAAAATACAGTCATATGCTGCTGGACAACATGAGGGTGAGTAAATTACAATTTTTTGGTGCAATATTCCTTTAAGGTATTTTTGCCCATGGGATGGATTCACAGCATATGACCACAGACTGCATATATTATAATGTCACAGAGTTCAACAGAGTCCTCCCAGGGGACTTCAAGCTGCATTCTAATCAAATGGGCTGTCCCAGACGGCAGTGGAGTGGGCACCTGTGCTGCCTTTGGCTTGCTCGCCTGTCTGGGCCAAAACACAAATCACTGACTGACTGGCACGCAGCCATACAATTACATTAATTACAGAGCACAGTGACAGAAAGAGAGAGAGTCTGACATGGCCACTTGTCTAATTTGTGCATCCTAAGCAAGAGGGAAGATGAAGTGCACTTTGGATATTACAGTTCAAGAGACTTTGAGAGGAGTTCAATTAAATTAACATGTTCTCTCAGCCACGTTTTGTAATTAAATCCACCCAAAAGGAACTTGGAAACAAATGAAAATACGGCTTCTTTGTAACTCGTCAAATTACTTATTATGGGCATAGTACTCTGAGTGGCCAGCTAGGGCTTTAATTAGATGGCAAAAGATCTGGTCCACATTGTAGCTTATTGGAGTATTTAGAGAGGAAATGACTCTCTGATTTAGACGTAAAGCAAGCAATGACAGTTCAATTTGATTTTACATCCACAATCAAATAAGGAATTGTGGCCCCAAAGGCTCAGCAAACAGGTGTACAGAAAACACAGGCGAGTGGAAAACGTGTGTTGTTGCTGTGATTAAAATGTGATTTGGGTGTATTGTACATAATTTGGTCAATGAAGGGAATGTGGGTGATTTATGTGCCTGTTGTATGAAATTACCCTATTCATGATCAACCCGCAAATTCATGCCATGCAGTATCTTTTTAGGCAGGGCTTTTAGGGTGTGATTATTGCAACAAAAGCAATGTATTATTATGTAATTTATCACAATAAAATAGACTGCTAGGTAGATTAATTTAACCTTTTAACAACTCCTTAAACAATATACCAAATATTTACCATTGATTTGTCTCCCAAGTTACATAATACAAAATACATTAGCGGCTACTCAATCTTCTTGTAATCTCTACAGTTCCACACCCTCTAAACAGTCTACAATTCTCTATCGTTTCTAGAATTGCATCCCCACCCTCACGTGCCCAGGCAACAGAACATACCCAGAACAACACCACTATACATCCAAGCTGTAATGGGTTAACAAAGCAGGTCATCTGTTAATTATGCATGATAATGGATT
>JAZGTJ010007806.1:0-22132 GCA_036877575.1 Botia almorhae | reverse complement strand
CACAACAAAAAGTACCGATAAGAGTACCGTTAAAGTACCGAATCGATAAGTGGTATCGATAGAAGTAGTAATACCGTTAAAACCTTAACGATACCCAACCCTATACATGACGATGTACTAAAACCAGAGAGGACTTCCATTAATATTTTTAAAAAGTTTTGTGCACAGACAACAATGTTGTTCCATTCACATGGATTTGTAAAACTAAACATGCTGTAAGACAATAATGTTGTTTTTTTTTAATGTAACTTTAAAACCCGTTTCAGATGTTTGCATTTTCAAGCCCCCAAAACGCCATTGTCGTGTAAATAAGTGGAAAAACATTCATTTTTTGCTGTAAACAGTGTCATGTAAACGCTCCCCTCAGACGGACGTACCATGACCTTAGATGACATACACTAATAAAAGCCAGTAAAATTTCAACTGGATTTTTTCCTTCAGCTGATATCCTGAATGACTACGCTACCAATATTCCTGAAAATTTCTCCTCCAACAGAAAAGTAGCTTTAACCATGGAAACAATAACTTAATGACTACCCTCTCCTATAAAGCTTTTTGGTCACTGTTGCAGATTCAATTTAATTTGGAAACACCATATGGAGTAAACAAATGGGAAAAATATTTTTGAAAACAAGAAATCAGGAGTAACACCTTTGCCTTTTGAGGTTCTGTCCTTGTCTTTGTCTCCTCTGTCTTTCTCTCTTTCTCGACTGCGATGCCGATGAGAGCTGCGGGATCTCCTTCTCTCTCTGCTCCTGGAGTGCTTCCTCCTGTCCGAGCGCTCCCGGCTGTGTCTCCTCTCTCGTTCGCGGCTCCTGAGAAACATGCAGCAAGTAAGCCATCAGTGCCAATCAGGTACACATTTAAACAACTTTTTGACATACAGGGCTGTTAAAAAATATCTTGTTTTCATTCACATTTTAGATTTTAATCAAATTTACAGGACAAGCATATGTTAACTTATTTATGTAACAAAACATGAATAAAATGTTTGCCACTTTTCATATGACGAAGTCACTTAAACCAGATAAAACAAAAAACTCTGCAGTGAGAGCGGAGGCCACTTAAACACAACCTTTACAACTGAACAGGCAAATATGAGCATCTAAACTCACACCTTCCTTCTGATTTGCATGGACTTGAACCGTGCTCGCTCATGCATAATCAAACACAAAGGAAGACTTAAGCTGAAGTCATAAAACTTTGCGTCTCTGCCTAAGATGGCACCGAGATCAAAGACAGTACTAGATAATAGCCAATTAATACGCACCGTTGCCACCAACTGGACAGGGTGGGGAATTATATTCGCAATTACTTTACTGGTAATTTTACTGAAAGCAATGCAGTGAATCTCTCAATGATTTTACAACAATTTCCATTTGCTTTCCTTTTAAGTCCTTTTCAGATAAATGTTATCAAAATATTCATTGAGAGTTTATGATTCATCTAAAAATTTCTCAGTACCGTTAAACATGTTGTAAACAGCAGCTTATGTTGTAATTGAAAGCTCAGCTCTTACAGAAGCTCCTTAAGTTTGGTACCTGCTGCGCTTCCGATCTCGTTCCTTACTCCTGGACCTCTTCCTGTCTCGCGAGCGGCTCCTACGGCGGTCTGACGCTCTGCTGGAGTGTCTGCTGTTGGATTGACTCCGCCTCCTGCATCTGTCTCGTTCCCGCTCCCGCTCCCGCTCCTTCTCCTTCTCCTTCTCGCGCTCTTTCTCTCTCTCCTCCTCTTTGCGTCTTTTCTCGCGTTCCTCTCTTTCACGCTCCCGGTCCTCCCTCTCTTTCTTCCCTCGCTCATCCTTCTCTGGATCTTCTGAGGGTCGTCGCAGCTTTTCCTTTAAGATAAAATGCATGTTCACTTCAAACTCTATTTAGATCTTTAGATCTCTCAAAACAAGAACTGGGCCAAATTTTACTGTTCCAATTAATCACAACTGTCATTTAAACGCTCTGACACTGATTCCCAAATTTGCAAATCAATACTCAACTTCATCAAATCAAATTTTGTGACATTAGCCCTAAAAACAAGACTCCAATATCATATTTGCATTGGCCAATAAGTAACTTTTACAATGGCATGTGTCTGATTAGGCCAATGTGGAAATCCAATATGTCTGAGTTTTTTTTCCCATTTAAACCACAGAAATTAGAATTACAAAACTGTTAAGAACAAGCGATCTCAATCTTATTCTTTAATGCCTGATTTTACTTAAGAGCCAAAAACCCACCTGAGGCCCCCCCAAACCTTCCAAGGAGGCTTCAAGATTACCTAAATTCCCTAAAATAAGACAAGCATTTAAATAAGCTCAAACAACTAAAATTCAAGACGTGCAGTTAATTTTTATACACCTATCTAGTTGTCAAACTGAAGAATATTTCTTGGGTAGAAATTGAGTGGGCAGATGGGTGGGGGCTTCAAATAGTGGACAATAGCGGGGTGGCCTCGAAGTAAAAAATGTTGAGATCCACTGACTTAAATGTAAAATCTATAGGATTTCAGTATAAACATGGCTTTTTAAAACCAATATTAATTTGCATCGCTATAATTTATAGGCCATTAGTGGGCAGAATTTTAGGTTGACTGTCAATTTACCTTTAGTTCCTCTACAGTGGCTTTAATTTTGGCATATCCCATATGCTGCTTGCCCATCAGATGATCATCAACTCTGGACTGTGCATCACCCACTATGAGGAAAGCTCCACATACTTCACACACCTCCATCTGCTTCTCTTGAGCAGCGAAGCTCTCAATAGTCTAATTAAAGAAAAAGGCAGAAGATCAGTGAAAATAAACGCTTGCTTACAACACATTCATTTGGGAAACATGGCCGTGTTCATGATGAATGAAGCAGACAGAGACTCACTGAAGGCGTGGAGCTCAACTGCTCTCTCTCTTCCTTCAGCTGCTCCACTAACTTCATCATGCCCTGTGCTTCCTCCACGCGACCCTCTGAGCCCAGCTCTTCAATCTGTTCATTAAAAACACACACTTAACATCTTACAGCCTACCCATCATGCTCACATGTACTACTTTACCCGCTCGTGAGCTCACCTGAACTACAAGCTTCTCAATCTTCTCCGTGAGGACCTGAGCCTTCTCCTCATTTTTGCCTGATGGACCTGGTGTCTGGAAATCAGAGTTGGTGATTTGGCTTGGAAGACAGTGCAAATGGAGCTGCTTTGAAAGAATAATTTCTAAACTATTTCTTTAGCCGAACACAAAACTATATTATGAGAAATGTCTGAGCAGCTGTTTTCCATTTTTAAAAAGTCTTCATGACTCTCGAGCTATATGTAAGACTTCTGAAGGTCTCCAATGGCTCCACTAGAGGAACGGGTCAAAACACATTAAGGAAAATCTTACTCTTAAATCTCATTTGCAGCTTGGAGATTGGGTGTGGATGTGCTGGGGTGCAAAGAGAGGAATTGGCAGTTTGCCTCTACTATTTCGGTTAGCATTTTAAACAACAACTTTTGGACCAAGTAGAAGCCAAAAGCCAAAGGTAAACCAAAATTGACAATGAAAGCGACTGAAATTAGCAAATTTAGTTTGCCTTCCAGCCAATCAGTAAGGACAAACGTCACAACAGCACTAATATTAATGAGCTAGACAAACTAATAGGAGAAAGTAAACTGAAAACGTGAAAAAGAACATCTTTGCCTAAACATGTATTTTTTACTCGTAATTGTCCATAAATGTTTATTGTAATAAAACAAAACACATTACTAAACTGACAAAATACTGTAATGACATGCATTTAAATGTAAGGATTTAAAAATTGTATTTATTAGTGGTGCTTGCAAAGCATCACTATTCAGGCTCGCAAAATTTCGAAACCCCTGGTAGCATTCGGGCAGGCAATCTTCAGATTTTGGTAGCCTGAAATGAATTTAAGTAGCACAAATAAAATAAAAAAAAAAGACATTTTTAAATGTAGAACACCATAAAAGACAAAACATGAATCAAAAACATTCATAACAAAGTCATAAAATAATCAAATTACAATCATTAATACAAATATTTGGTTCTAACTGAACTGAAATTTCAGTGAACTTATATAGAACATAAACAATATAGAACATAATTCAGTCTGTGTCAGATTCTGAATCTGAAATATCAACTGAAGTCACAGATAAGAAAATGCCACTGGACTTGAGGGTATAGCATCTCCATCAGCTTTCTCATTCTGCGCATCGGTCTCCACTTCAGAACTAAAATAACTGCGTAAATCCATGTGCCTCTTATTTTCACACAGGCACACACACAACTATAAGCGATTTTCTCTTCACTACACATGCAATCTCTATCATGTTTAATCTTGCTGCGGGAGATTTCACTTGTCACGTGAGGACAGTAATGACTGACAGCACGAGCGTCACTGATATTCAATTCACGATCGCGTGAACTGTAAGTGGAAGTTGAAAGCGATTTCAATACCTCACATATTAAAGGGCTCCTCGATGCCCAAATATTACATACAACATAATTGCCTGACCAAATTTGTGAGAATGCAAAAGCATTGCAATATATTTTTCTTCCTTATAAGATAGCCTGACGGGCAGGACAGAAATACATTTAGGTAGCCCGACTGGATGACAATAGCCCCGGGACGTTGGGCTAGCAATTTTGCGAGCCCTGCTATTACTCTCTTTTGCATATTTCCTCTGAACAAAACTTCGGCCATAACTTGTCCAGCAGTGTCATAGACCCATAAATGAGGTGTCAAATCGACCAGCTTCTCGAGGAGAGGTGTGCTATGACTTTAATAAGTGATCAGGTGTACAATGTTTTTAGGGCGTACCAAAAAAGTGGATTCCATAGACTTAACATTTGGCTAAAATTTGTAACGTCATAGCTCCACATCAGAATGTAGTAGAGACTTGGGGGTGGGCTCATATTGCTGTGAATGGTGATGTTTCAACTTCATAGCCACGCCCTAGCAACCAGTTACAGTACCCTAACAACCACCCAACTGACTTCCACTGAAAATGGTGAGAGGCATCAGAACATCGCAGAAGCAAGGGGGTGGCCTCTTTTGACTCTTTAACTTTAATTATTACCATGGAAACTATCCAGCCGTGCCCTAGCAACCATTCAGAGCAGCCTAGCAACCATTTAGAGCAGCCTAGCAAGCAACATTAATTAGTTATATCTCAGCACCAGAACATCATAGAGACATGGGAGTTGGCTATTTTGATTCACAAACATCTATTGGTTTTACCCTATTAACTGTCTAGCTACATATCTAGCAACCATTTACTGTACCCTAACAACCATGTAATAAAATTAATAAGCCATATCTTAACTTTGGAACATTGTAGAGCCATGTGGGTGGACTTAGGCTGACTCAGGCTGTCAGTGGACTTTAGGTATTGCCCTGGCAACTTCCTGACCACACCATAGCAACCATTTAGATGACCCTAGCAACCTCCCACCATCATGAATAAGCCATATTTTAGTATATCTATCATGTTAAATACTTCTATATTCAGTATAGAAGTATAACAACTGTTCCTGAACTTTTTCAAAAAAGAAATGACAAAAGAAATGTATATATTTTTTGTTTGTAGCTTATTTAGAATATATATATATATATATTCACTTGCGAGTGCAGTTATTACCAATAAGCAATTACCAGCTGATAATAAAGGATAAAAAAGGACGTGTGTATATGTCTGTTAAATATAGTCTTAACATTACAAAATGTCAAATAAATAAAACCATGGTTATATTCGTAAGAGACATCGCAGTATATTATATTTGTTTATATATAGCATAGTTATATATATATGCGCTCATCGCGTTCTTTGTCTGAGGAGAAGGTGAACTCGCTGTCCAGAACCATCTGAAGTGCTTCTTCACTCGTGTAGCGCGCCATCATTCAAAATCGCAGATAAAGTGAGTAAATTCTGTGATGAAGCTTCGATGATTTCTGCAGCTTTTGGGGGGCGTGCACATGATTACCTGACTCGCCTCAGATACTTTACATATGAACAGCGCGCTCAGTGCGAGGCGGGATCACATTAGCAGTAATGAGGTGATACAGGAGAAACGATACATCTTCTAACTTTCATACGGATTACTTAAAAAGAGAATATTTGGTTTTGATTTGGTTTATGTAGAAGTACACATTTTAAGCTTTCTATACGTATATTTATTATGTCTGTGGGGCACGCATTTACTGAGATTTCTTCTTTTTTAAAAAGCACAGGGTTTTATTGTTATTATGAGTGTATACAAATAAAAATAGACCCTTTACAGATTCGAATGATGTATTGGTTGTATCTGTCCGATCAAAAATGACAGAGCATTTTACGTTCTTTTCCGCGTTATCATAAAAACATGCCTCAAAAGGCGCCGACGGGTTTGTCGACCCCAGAGGGTTAAATGTTCTGACGGAACAACAGAGTGTGACCTACTTGAACACATTCCAATTTAATGAAAGTATTTCTAACTATTAAATAACTGATTATTTGTTCATATGAATATGACTTGTTAACTTTCCTTTTTTCGACAGAATCCAAAGTGAGGCGGAGTTGCCTTAAAAAGACTTAATATGTCAGCTCCCATTTAGAGAAAGTCTAATTATACCGCCACTTCCTGGCTAAGAGTAGCAAACACACATTTACAAATCTGCTGCAGTGGGAAATGCAGTGGTAGTATTATTCTGGTTGAGTACAATCTGTATGACTAGCAAAGCTGATTTAAACTTTAAATGAAAACCAGACATGATCCCATAAAGCACTAAGCAAACAGCAGTCTCAAAAGGATGGTAAACTGCACAGGGAATTTAAGGGACATTTTGTAAAGACAATAGAGATTGTAGAAGAACATACTCCAGAGTTCTGCTGGGCCTGGGATAGCGCCAAACGTGCATGACCCCTGCGAATTCTGCGCTCCACCTCGGCCAGCAGACTCTGCAGGTAACGCAGGAAGTCCCTCTCATACCCTTCCTTCATAAAGCGGGAACTTTTCTCATACCTAAAGCATTCCAGACAACAGCAACGATCAATGTTTGCTTCACCAACAAAAGTTTCAAATAGTTATGAAGATAAAAGCAATATGTCTAGGTCATTTTTATTCCATTTAGTTTCGGATGAATTACTGTAATGCATCAAGTAATTTTACTCAAGTGAATTTATAATTCCCTTATCCTTGATGATTGTGTTTAGATTCTTATTACTGTAATTATATGCATTTAGATCAATAGTACAACAAATACTGCCATAACGCATTACTATTTTACCACTTAAATATGTGCACAAACATGGGAGTGACGCTTTTGTCAAAAACACTATCATAGTAAAAAAAGAGTCCTTAAACAGGCTTCATTTGCATTTTGCAAATTATTTAATTCTATCTTTTGATTTTAAGGGTTTTGTTCGGCATTAACTTACATTTTCCTTAAGTTTTCATCATGGATTTTTTCACAAGGACCTAGAAAGAGAAAATGATTTATTACAGAGATGGCAATAATAAAATTAGTTTGATAAACATTAAGAACCTGTTCTTACCTAAATCTGATCGTGTGTTTGTAAAGAGCTCTGCAGGGCAAAAGCCACATAGGTAGTACTTGCAGACCTGGAAAGACATACATATGGTTAAGATAAGCTCTTCACTTTGCAATGTACAGCTCTGGAAAAAATTGAGACCACTCCAAATTTTTCAGAAATCAACATCTTTAGATTTATGGCAGCCATTCCATTCCAGTATCTGTTGAATTCCAGTACAGGCACATTTCATTCTGCTTAATGAAGTACTGATTGAGTGATCACCTGAACCAAATATCATTTAACAAGAAAAAGTTTAAAAACAAACTTGGTTGTGGTCATCACTATCTTCTTGCAATAGGACCAACAGGATAGCAGACACAGTGCTAGTAAAACTTAAAAAGGAAAAGAAGGGTTCAATTCTGGCTTTACTAGCAGAGGGATACAGTAAGCAAGACCATGAACAAGATCATGTTGCAGACATTGGGGACAACAAAAGTACAGACTCTCTACTGAACAAGATGATGCTAGATGATGTGTTACATATTATTAATAATGTTTTATTATCTGCAAATAAGTGCTCTAAATGACAATGTGTGGAATTTGGGAAAAATAGTCAGTAGTTTACAGAATAAAACAAACGTGTTTATTTTAAACGCATGGTTTTATTCATCACTATAAAGAGTAAAACCAGAGAAACTGATCATTTTGCAGTGGTCTCAATTTTTCCAGAGCTGGATAAATGAAGCACTTGTGTATCTTGTGTATCTTTTTGTGTATCTTTTCCAATTGCTTGTAATTTGATTTTGCTCTTTTCTACTCACCGTCTAATTGTCTTAATTGCTTGAGAAACAAAGTTTGCAAGGTATATTACATTCAATTCTGGTAAATGTATCAGGAACTGAAAAAACTGCTGTTACCTAATAAAGATCTAGCATAGTACCAACTCCTACTGCTGGAAAAAAAACAATCTGGTCAATGATTTTTACAGTTGGTTATTACTGTAAAATGATTTTTTATACATTTAAATACAGCATAATTTTAAATGACAGAGAACCTTGTTCCCGAAGGGTCAGTGTCTGGCAGAGTTTCGCTTCAACCCTGATAAAACTCACCTATTTGTAGCCTTCTAGTAATCCTGATTAGCTTTAGGTGTGTTTGTTTGGAGTTGGAGCTAAACTCTGCAGGACACTCCAGGAACAAGGTTTTCCAACCCTGGTCTATAGAATTGTCCATGACTTTTACATATTTTCACCAGTTCCATTGAAATCATAAATCCATGACTGTATGTGAATCCTGTAAATAGACTTTAGAAAAACCTCTACTGATATTTTGGAAATTTTACTAAAAAATGTTTTACTCTTACTAAAAAGTTCATCTTAAAATATCAATTACTAGGCCTAAAAACTGTGGTAACTTAGTATGAGCCAACATAACATTTATTATTAACCTTTACTTAACGTTTGTCCAAAGACCTTCAAAAAGGCTTTCAAAATTAGTAACAAAGCCCATATTTTTTAAAGAAAAAATTGAAACAAATTGTACATGTATTTGATTACATGGGAAACTAAAGCAAAACTTTACATTTCAAAGTATGCATCGGTGGCGTCAACCAGTTTCCTTAATAAAATGCACAGGCTCTTGAAGGAAGTCGTTTGGGATATTGTAAAATCGAATCTCTTATCAAAACACACACCTGTCCCGGACAAACAAACTGAATTTAAATATCTTCACGTCCATATTCACCGGGGAAAAATACAATTTATGGTGATGTTTGTCTGAACGAGGTCGGGACGCTGCAGTTACGCGTGTCGCGTGCTCATATTCAACTAGACTAGTGTGCCAAGCAGTACAACCTGGACAAACTAACATAATATGCCCCCTTGGGTTCAACAGAATATAAAGGAACAGATTTAAACGACCTATGCACGTTGTTCAGGGTTATAAACAGGTCTTAATAAACCTATGTGTGTGATTGATGAAGCGCTGTGATCGTGTTAGCCGTTAGCTCACTCACGGTCTCATGATCCCATCGCACGTTACAGCGCTTCTCATCCGGAGCCAGGTTCCGGTCCCTGCCCATTAACTCATCGAGTAACTGGGCTGCAGAAAGCATCGTGCTTCGAGTTTAGTTCAAATCCGTTATAACGGAGTCGTATTATTCATCAACGAACGAACGTGTGCCGCGCACTCTGATCTGATTGCTACAACAAAATGGCAGACAGTGGGGCGCAACGGATCTTACCCATAAGTCACCTCGACAACCATCAGGATTTAGTGCGCTTCCCGGTGGACTGGAGGACAAGTATTGTAAGACTAATCTTAAAGTCGGTTTAGTTGGCTAGCCAGGTAGGTAAGGTTGATTAGTTTGTGTCAACCTTGGGTATACGATAATACATGATTGTGAATGTAAATGACCAGTCTAATCTAGTGTTATTAATTTGGCAGATTTAACTGAAAAAGATTTGTACCCCTAAAAAATGTACCCCTGTATCTTCGATTAATGTCTGCCATCATGGCTAGGTAAAAAAGTCTTTTCTCCAGAAAAACTTGACATAGGATATCTCTTAAGATACCAAACCCAATGACAAATTTGGGGAATGGTAAATTACCAAAGTCTTCAAAAAAACTGCCACGTCACCACAGTCAACCATTTTCAGATCCACCGCTGGCCAGAAAAGTAGCAAGGAAGCAAAGTCCTCATGTCCTTACCTTGGATTATGTTTCCTCATATAGGGGAACACATTAGCCTATAACCTGTAACACTCCACCTGTATTATGCGGGAATGAACACAATAACTGAGGTAAATTAATCTCTGATACTATTAAATGAATAAAGATGACCAATGACTGACACAAGCCGAATTCTTCAATAAAATCGGGTGTATTATACAAGATTAATAAATACAAAATGCACCAGCAATTTGCCAACGCCAAATGAATATGTGAGGGGATGTGTAAAGTGTTTTAATGGTATATACAAAGTTTGGATTGTCCTCACCGGTAAAAAGGGTAATATCCAGGAGCATTATCCAATATAAATCCTAAAGTGTGTAATGGTCCTCAGAGGTAAGTAATCCAGAAAAAGGGTGACCAACTTTGCACTGAAAAGACACAAAAATGGCAATCCCACAAAAAGTATATTCCACTGTCGATCGCTTGGTATCAATGAGCTTATGTTCTTTCCCACTCTGCGATGCAAACCTCACATGACCCAGAAGTCCTGAGCTATAATATCGTGAGGTACGACCAGAACACACAATAATTAGGTAATTAAAACACAGAATTACAGAAATTAACTATTAAAATAATGATTATTATCTGTGTAATATAAATAAATGTCCCCTTATGTGGCTATTCATCTTATTGCATCGCTATAAACCACATTATTATTTTACACTAGCCCTGTGCACGTCTTTTCTAAGTGCACACTAAAACTGCTCAGAGTTACAGAGTAAAACATGTTTTTATATGCTACCCAGCTGTCCATGTCCAATGCGGTATACGCAACCATAGAAGTCAGCTTTTTCTTTAGGTAGCAAGCAATACAATAAATAGGTTACAACATTTCCTTTTTTTGCTTTGCCATTGGTTTGCATGCAGTGAAATTTTGAAGTCAAATTCACTAAAAGGCAATTTCACTATAGCCAAAGACATTTTAATGTGTTATGCTTTCACAAAAGACATAATAAAGAATAAAAACATATATATATATATATATAAAGAGTTTATTTAAGTCCGAAGAAGGTGTGAATTCCTATACACCAGCAGCTTTCAGTCCCCTGGGAAAAGCACATAAGTTCCTGATGAAGTAAACATTTTAAAAAGGCCAATGAGATTGGTAAGAGGAATTTGCATGCCAGTCTGCGCCCCAGATATCCAGGACAATCACACTCAGAATCTGACCTGAGCAAATGTGTCCAGTGTGAATGCCCCCTAAGTTGTTCAGAATTGGGAGACACTACGGGTAATGAAGCCCTGAATCATATAAAATTATTTACACACATGTAACAATTGTGACAGTAGCGCATACACCTCTGGGGCAAACAGTCCAACAGGCCTATTTAGTATCATTCTGATCTAGCTTGTCTAATAGTTGCTGAACATTGATTGGCTGATGGCACCTATGTTTTTCGAGATAAACAACTGCCCCCATAAACACCTGTGGGAGTGTGGACAAATGCACAAGTTGATTAACCAATGGTTCCATATTTAGAGACAAATTATATATTATGAGCATGTGACCTCAAATTGAGCCTACAGCTCAATGTAAGGTTTGGTAAATATATCTTATTCAGTTCAGTTAGCCATATAAGTGCCCACATCTTCTTTGAATGACAAACACAATTTAAAACTCTAGTGAAAGCAGACTATTGCAGTGATTTCTCTTAATCTATAGTTGTAGTCCAGTTAGATTAAGGATGCTTTCAAACTGCAGCATCTGGTGTAGACTGTCCAGTTTGTTTTGAAAGCCATTTTCAGAACTCTGGTTTGCACCAGTGAACTGCGTCTGTTTCCAGCATACTGAATCTGCTTCAAAATGTGTGGTCTGGGATACCAAGGACAGATAAAAAGCAATCCATCCTAACTCACAGAAGTAAATTTATATTACGGATGTATAATTTGCATATTTTTATTTTTGGTTAACCTTGTACCATTAATGCCAAAAGATGTTAAAATGCCAAAAGGGGTGTCCACCAACCTTGCATTAGATTTATGCTTTATATTTATGATTTATGCTGATCATTTACCACTTTAACATTTGCAACACAGCCACAGTAGACAAAAGTGCGACAGTAGTCAAAGTTTCCTACATAAAGTGTGAACGTTAATCCAGAGCAATTGTCGGGGGAAGAACCAGGATCATTGACCTGGGTCTTGTGATGAGGGGGCCCACTAAAAACATCTTCACACTGTTGGATGTATAAGGGCTAGGACCAAACTTTATAATTATGTCTTGGTCCCCATGAAGTCTAGTGGTGGCCCTGGGTACAAACAAATACCTCATCTGATCATGTCATTACCAACAGTGTAATGACATGTGGTAATGACATGTGGTAATGACATGTGGTAAACAGGTTTCACTGATACTCTTAAGTGGTACTAATGTTAATAACACAAACAGAGCCAATAAAACAATATGAAATTAGGCCAATAGGTTGTGCAAGGTCAGTGAACAAGGGGTCAGACTAAGTTTATATAATTTTGCAGGATGCAAAATCTACAAACATGGTGAGTTTCATTAACTCACTATATCACATTGTCTACAGTGTCAAACAGCAACTACACACATTTTAAAAGAACACAATTGAAAAACAACTTTGGGAAAAAATAAAGGCAGAATGAAGCATGTCTCTTCAAGGAGTGTTACTAATGGCACTTCAAATTGCCAGATGATATTATATAGTTATTACCTGGGTCCCCAATTCATTGTTTTGTCACGTGCCAATAGTGAATGCATCTGCAAAACAAACTGGCCAAAAAAATCTCTTACCTGCCACAAAATGATGGCATTTAGTTTCACTGTGGCATTTAGTTCATTATTGTTTTAGATTATTTAGTCACTGTACAGTATATCTGTGTTTTCCTTTTATTTTTAACAGTACAGGTCATACAGTCGCCAGAAAACACAATGTTTTCTTTAGAAGATATATTTTTTTGACAGACTACCAATCTTGTGCTATTGAAACCATAAATTATGTTGCAATTCCTTATTACGTTACTGGCCAGTGATTAAATAAAAGTGTTCTTTTATTAGAAAACATATTTGAAACTATATGTTAATATTTTACCAGCATTTAGCTAACCTAAAATCACTACAGCTATTGACTGGATCCGAGATTTGTCCTTTTACCATCCTCCTGTCATGAATGCCAAATTGCTCAGAAACACACACACAGAGTAGAATTCCTTTGTTTTCCTCTGCAGTGCTGGTGGCCCTTGACATTGTCCCAAGTTGTTTTACATGTTTCCTTAATCCCACTTTCTTTCTCTACCAGAGTTGTCTTCCTGTGTATGTGGGAGGAGCAGACGGAACCTGTAACAGGGGCAGACGGAACCTGTAAACACCCAACCTGTAACAATGTTAAAATGTTATATATTATATATGCAGTCCTTTGATATAATCCATGACGCCATATGTATGAACAAGATGCCTAGGACCTCTGGAGAGAAAAGTAGGCCCACCATTAAAGATCCAGCAGTATGTTTAAGTGTGGGCATGGGGTACTTTTTCCATCTTGTGTGTTTGGTGCTAAAAGCTCTTTTATTAGTTTCATCTGATCATAGGAATCTGCTACTTTGAAGTTGTAGTGTCAGTCAAATTAATACGTTTTTATACGAGTTTTTTTTTTTTTTACAGTTTTTAATGCAGTGCCTCCTGAGTACATAAAGATCATAGGCATCCGATAATAAAATTAAGGGACAACCTTGTCCCTTGCACAGTTTCTCTAGATTCAGAATTATTTGTTGGTATTATGTACCAATATGATGACATTGAAAGATTTTATGTTGGAGAACTTTTTTTTTTTAATTTGTAGATGCAGTTTTTCACAGACTGGTGAACCTGTGCTCATCTTTACTTCTGACTTTATTTTTCTGCTGTTTTGAGATGTGTTGCTGCCATTAATTTTAAAAGTAGCTTATTTTTATTCTAAAATTGTATATTTTTTCAGATTAAACATTTGATAATATTAGGGTTATTGTGAATAGCTTGAGGGTAATAGCTTGAAATCATTGCATTCTTTTTTATGTACATTTTATACAGTGTCTCAACTTTTTTGGAATTGGGGTTGTATATACACCAGGGATGGGCAATATTGATAATGACAAGGGCCAGCATTTTTTTGCTTTATACCAAGGGGCCAGATTACTTACAGGCACATTTTATTAATTGTTGGGAAAATGGTTATTTTATTAAGTACAAACCAAAAACTGAAAATAAGAACAATTCAGTGCACACATTTCCAGACCACCACCCAAACACATGGACTTACTGTTCAGTTGAGACAAATTTTTGAAGGATTTTTAATGGATTCTTGAAGTATCTATGTAGTGTTTTTAGTTCTTTTAGATTAAAGATGACTGAATTTCACATTTCTGTGTTTACGCAGCACAAGTTTAAATGTATTGCTGGATCTTAATGTTATGGGCCTATGTTTTCGAAGGTCCTGGACATCTTAATTAGATGCATGACATCATGAATTCTATCAAATATCAAACAGATAAATGATTCAAAACTGGACTTCCTCTGCTAGAAATCAACTGTGGTTGTCTCTTCCAAGACATTGGTCCAAAACAAAACAAATCAACATTAAATGGTCACTGAGCACAAAATGTCATGACCATCCCAGTCCTCTGACCTGAACTCTATAGATAATTAGTAGGATAAACATTTGAAGGATCTGGAAAGATTCTGTATGGAAAAATGGTCTCTGATTTCTTTTCTTTCCTTGGCAAATGGAGGTTGCTGAAAGTATTGAATTAAAGGCTGACGATACTTGTGGCCAACATGTATCAGAGAGAAACATTTGTTTCATAATGTAACCCCCCCCCATCCCCCCCCCCACACACAAGTTTGTTTTACTTCGATTAAGCATTTACTTCAATTAAGCATTTTTGTGTTTTCAAAAAAATAAAAGTATAAACAATGCAGATTTTTTGTCACAGCCTTTTTTGCGTATCTGTTTAATTGTTGAAGGAATTAAAACTAACATTTTAAAAATGTTGGTCAACTGTTTATACCTCTTTACAACCTCTGTATAGAACGAAGAGAAGCCCTATCACTTTTGTCTGCTTTCTCCTTACAGTGAAGGCCCTGGAGTGGGCTACTGCAGATGGTTCCATTTTTCCCACGTTCGACTCCTTTTTGCGTCAATTTAGGGAGGTTTTTGAGCACTCGTTGGACAGACTCAGCCCAGGTGAACAATTGTTGTCTTTAACCCAGGGAGGTCTTCCAGCAGCAGAATGCACATTGAACTTCCGCACACTCACTGTTCAGACTACCTGGGTAGAGGACCCCGGACCTACACAGACTTGCAATGTCTTGTTTACCCATTGCCGATTGGACTTTTTTGTTTTTTGATTATTTGCTGCCTGCCCTGACCATTGCCTGTTTACCCGTTTTGATTTCATTCCTCATTGCTCTGTTTGCCAGTGTTTGAGCTTTGCCTGTTTCTGGATTACTCTAAAAAATATAAATTTCACGAAAGTGGTCCTGAAATTAAGCATCAAATTCTCTAAGGTAGTAAATGTTATTTCGCCCATTTTTAGAATTTTTATTTAATAAGGAATGTCTTGATTTAGTCTTGAAATAGTTATAAAAGAATTTTAGGAAAACATATTAAGAATTTATAAGAACTTTAGGAAAATGTTCTTCTCATACCATTTTATTTCACACCACAGTTTTTGGCTTGTCCACTATTTTCTGCAAAACTGCTTTGGAATAATTTGTGAAATACTATGAAAAGCATTAAACAAACTAAACAAAGCTGACTGTTTTAATGTTTTTGTTATTTCTGGTGCAGATTCTGATATGAAATAAATATCAGAAATAAATAAAACTACAACTCAGATCTCTGATTACTGCCATAACACATCCCTGATGGGCTGAAATCTTGCTCTTTTCCTGAATGTTAGCTTGGCTCTTTAAGAGGCTCTAGCTGCAGTGCTGCATTGTTGACACTTTTTCTTCTATTTATAGTTGAGGTCAAGGCAAAGAAAACACCAGCCTCCCACCCCACCCAACAAGCCATTTAATGCCCTCTTTATTACATCACTTTTATTACATCACTGTTGCTAAAGCGCGACAAAATAAATGTTCAAGACATATATAATAACATCAATAACATCAACAATCAATTTAGGTTCATACTTAATTTTTGGATCCTGAGTCCTGTTATGATTCAAACAGAAAGCTCACTTTTTGCCATTATGGCATTTCTACAGCTTTCAAATGAAGTAAGGAGGTTATTACTTAGGGAACAAGTTCTATCAGTTTCTTTATTAGGGCAATTAAGAAACAAGTTTTTATACTCACTGCTGCTCCATTTAGTATCATAGTCATCTCAGTGGGTTGGTAAACATTACTTCTGAAAGGTGCGCTGGGTCTTGCCCCTGTGTTGCCGTTATGATGGCTGCCACTCCTCAACCCTACAGTAAAGAACAGATTTTAGCATTGCCATATTAACAAACTATTAATGTTTGTGTTTATTTGTACCTGCAGCATTTTTATCAAAAGCATATCCCTGGTTCTCCACATACTGCCTGTGTGAAAGTGGAATGTCTTCTTCAAGACTGGCCTCCCTCAAGCGTGAAGAAGTCTGGGATGTGTCAAAATAGTCTGGAGCCAAAGGCTGAGGTGGTGCTTGCAGACAGGCATGAGCTTCAGGAGCAGCGTGACATAAAAACAACAACCAACCTTGTGCCACCAGCGCCACAGCCAATGCTGGGTCATCCCAGTCTGGAGACTTGCCAAGCTTTTTGTTTCCATAGACGTAGAAGCCAATCCAAACCACCCACAGGAGAATGGAACTCAAGCAGGATACCAGAAGCCATACAATGTTAAATTGCCACTTTCGTGTCTTACCACACAGCGCTAACCCAGCAGTTACTAGGGTGGCTAGCAGGAGTGCCAGCACATAGGAACAGGCGAGCGCAAAGTCCAGAGGCTGGTACTGGCATGCTGGGTGACCTTCCCGGAGCACTGTTAGAAGAAGCCACTCTGCAGCAATGATACCCTGTACTGCTGTTAGCCCTAGTGCTAACCCAACGAGTTTACAACCACCTGGGGTTTGAGACTCATGTGCGAGCCTGCGCAGCCTCACACTCTGTGCCAACATGCAGGAAAAACAGAGGGAATAAAACACCCCCCACAGAGCACGTCGGACCAAACAAATACTTTCGTTATGCTCAATAAGGTATGCAAAGCTTAGCCCAAATAGCCCAATAATGCCCAATAATAGCAGGAGAATTGCTCCGATTCCACTTCGCTTTTGTGCCTCTGTCACTGAGTGCAGGTGACACAATAACACTAAGGTCAGTAAAATGGCAGCTAATATACCAGACACTGCGATAGCCTCCACCACCACACCCCACATAGCATCCAGGTCGCATAAGAGAGTGTAGGGTCGTGTAAGACCAAAACCACAGCCCCATGGGACAGCTGGTTTCTCATCTTGACACAAACTCACATCCAGTCCCGTCAGAAGAATGAATAACACATGAAATATTGACATCTAAGAAAGAGAAAAACACAGCAAGTAAGAAAAACATAATTATCATAATCATCATAATCATGATAATTAATAATAATCAAAAAGGTTTAGATACACTGCCCCCCAAAATTTTTAACACTCTACTCTCACTGAATATCAATGCATTAGATTAAAGGGCAATTAGCAAACAAATTATACCGTTTATGTTTTCTCTGCATTTTTGAGTACTTTATCTGTTGTTTAGAGCTATAATGTGTTACTTCTTTTGGTTAAACAAATGAACAAAATTATTTTTAGTTACTTAGCAAGTACAAAACAGATCAGTGTGTAACACAATCTGCTTACCTTACCCCGATTTGTAACAAGTTGATAATGATTTAAAATTTGAACTTTAAACAAGACATGAAAGGTAAGAAGCAATCCCACCAGTCTAGTCAACCTAACTGTCTCCACTTCATTTTCATAGAAATAAAGAAGGGATCACATCTTGAACTTCTAAGTCATGAACAAATTAGATGTTGCTGTTCATCCTGAATGCCCAGTGCAATGTGTATCACTTTCATATTTATTAAGATGAGGAAAGAAAGAGAATCAGATCATCTTAAAGTGACTCTTAAGTTTGCTTTCCCACAAAATCCTTCTCTAAAATAAATGCTAGTTGCTTTATCTATGCAATGTCATTCAGACGTTAAGAAGTGTGACTTAGATGACTAAATGTTTTTGTTTATTTGTTTTTTGGCCAACAGAGCATCAGAAAATATATCAGTAAAAATGTAGCTTTGATACTTTTAGATTAGCCTATAAAACAGCATTGTATATAGGGAACCCACTAATGAATTAAGACACACCAAACATTTTCTGTTATCCAATACAGTGACATTGACACTTAAGTGTCCATATACTTTCTGGAGAAACTGTATTCCCAAAGGGATTTCTTAACACATATTAACATATATAACTTACCTTTGATTTTTAGCGCCAAGACAACTGTCCTGTAAATTATAAAAGCGATGGATCCTGCACAGCCAAAAAAACGTGTCACATATACATAAAAGAAAACATGTCTGTAAACACCATGGTATGGTTAAAGCTACTTTTAATGCTACTGAAACAGTATTGTGTGTTTATACTACAGAGCTATGTGACAGCTCAAAACATCTGTAAAATTTAGTGCATACATGGTTAGTAATAAATAACCAATAGCATAATATTTATTTAAAAAATAAGGTCACACTTTAAATTCCAGTGGATTTATATGTATGTATTAAGGCCACAGTGGTACATGTATTTGTGCTAAACTAAACAGATGCACATCTTAATCGAATTAAGATGCTGTTGCAATCAAGACAATCCAGAGATATTGATGAAATGAAACTGATTTGTAGAGAAAAGAGCATAATTTTTCCTTGTCATTGTGCAAGGCATATAGGCAGCTTCGGGTTGTAATGGCTTGAAAGCTCAGACAAATATTGAGGAGCCAAGCCATGCAAATATTTGCATTTAAGCATAAGGATTTAAAACTCTCCACAAAACCTAACCAGTATAAGGATTCATAAACAATGTGCTCACTTGCCCTAGACCTGGTCATGATTCTAGCTGCTAAATTTTGCATATAAGGAATTTATTTATTGCACAGTAGACCTAGAAACCTGAATGCAATAATGTGCGAGAATGTTGATTGCAAAATGTTGATTAGCTTTTCATCGACAAAGAAAGATAACGTGGCACAATCCTGCAATCCTGCAATATCACCACCATTACCATCCTAATATACCAGCGTTTGAATGAAACTAAATCTGTGGTTCATGTATAAAAATAATAATTAAGACCAAAAAGTCTTAAGAGCTGATTAAGCTGAAAAATGCTGAAAAGTAAGGGATCCAAGATTGAACTCTGCGGGACACCACAGTGAACTAAAATCTCAAAGTCCTGTAGCTCAGTTGGTAGATCATTGCATTAGCAGTGCAAAGGTTGTGGGTTTAATTCTCAGGGTTACATGCACTGCAAGTCGCTTTGGATAAGTGTCTGTAGATGGAGTAGATCCTTTTACTCCTTGGCCCCTATACTTGGAATAGCCTTCCTAGCCCTGTTTTGGATTGACCATATTTAAATGTCTTTAACCAAGACCAATTAATGGCCTAAACATGTTTGTCATATTAGTCAGCTCAACGAACGTTTGTCTTATTGTTTAACTTTGACATATTAGTGACTTTATTCTAAAATTAGCTTGTCTTGTTTCCATGTCTCATTATTGGGATCCCAAAGACACCTGAGAACATTTAGCATGAAGCTTATCCCAGCTCCAGATCAACCAGATGCTTAGCACTGTGCCGCATTAATGCTCCACACTCCACTCATTACTCGTTTTCTAAAGTGTTTTCCTCAACTTCTGCACCGTTGGAGCTTTGGTTTCTTGCTTGTTCACTTGGAGGCTACTGATATATATCAAGATACATATATTTTCTTAATATTGTTATGAACACAGCTGTTTAATACAATAGACAATTTTTTAACAGCTTGTAATGTAAAATGTAAAATCAATATCTTGATAGATCAAATAAGATGGTCAAATGTCTAATTTAAATGCCATTATTCCACCTCTATTCATATACTTATTCAGTCCCTTTCAGTTTTTCTCCCAAAAGCTTTTTTCCATACACTAAACAAACCTTTTTTTTTTCATTTTTGTGGAGGGGGATGATGCCAGCATGATGTCAGTGTGACGCTAACATGATAGATACTAAAATATGATTTATTAATGATGTTAGGAGGTTGCTAGGGTGATCTAAATGGTTGCTAGGAGGTGGTCAATACCACACGTTGCCAGGGCAATACCTAAAGCCCACTGACAGTCCGAGTCAAATAAGCCCACCCACGTCTTTACAATATTTTATTGCTGAGATATGGCTTATTCGTGTTATTATATGGTTGCTAGGGTGTAGCTAGACAGTTAACAGGTTTAAACCAATAGACAGATGTGTGTATGAATCAAAAGAGCCAACTCTCATGTCTCTATGATGATCTGGTGCTGAGATATAGCTAATTCATGTTGATTTCTAGCATGCTCTAAATGGTTGCTAGGGCATGGCTGGACAGTTTTCATAGTAATAATTAACCCACTTGTCTCTTACAACGTTCTTATGCCCCCTACCTTTTTAAATTGAAGTCAATGGGGTGGTTGCTAGGGCACTGTAACTGATTGCCAGGATGTGGCTATAAAGTTGTGATGTCATCTTTGTTGCTGCTTGCTAAGCCGAGCGATATGAGCCCACCCCTACATCTCTACGACATTCTGATGCAGAGCTATAACGTCACAAAATTCAGCCTAATGTTAGGTCTATGGAATTTTTTACCCACTTTTTCATACACCCTAAAAACATTGTACACCCAAAAGCTCGTAAAATAGTCATAGCACATCTCTCCTCAATAAGCCGGTCGATATCACATCTCATTCATGGGTCTACGACAAACCAAGCGGGACGAGTTACGTACCAAAGTTTTGTCCAGAAGACGACAACAAAGAAGTATGCATGAGAGTAAATGGTTTGCTTCGCAAGCACCACTAATTACGATAAGCCCAATTCCTAAGGAAGATTAGACAAAGCAAGTGACTGCTACAACCTACAAGCTGGTTTGTTGTCAATATAAAAAAAAAAAATTAAATATATTTAATATATTTAAGACTTTTTGTCATGTGAATCCCTCTAATTCGCAAAATATAAAACTGCAGCCTACACATAAGAGTTAAAATGATCATTTAAAATGACCAAATTACTCTCGCTTTTATCAATTATTGATGAAACTTAGAATGTTACCTCAAACTGGTCTGTTTTCCACATATTAAAAGAATTTGTTAACTTGAATATGTAGATATGTATTATTTAGCAAGTCTGAGAGATGAAAACAGATTAAAATAACATTTACTAAATTCTGGCAATTTGTCATAGAAATATAGTGTTTGTAACATTTATAACAGCTGTAGCACCACCTATTGTCCCATTGACACAAAAATTGCAAGCTGATTTAGAATCACAAGGTGCATGAGTTCTTTTAGTTTCATGATCTTCTGATGTTTCGTTTAGGGAGTATGAACTTATTGGTACATTTTGCCACGCCTATTTTCCAAATTACCCTGTTATAGCGTTCCAAAATCAAAAGTTCATTTTTTTGTAATTATTGACCAAGAGAGTCCATAGAATTGTACTGCATTGGTTTTATTGATGTTGAGTGAACTAGTTCGCAATAGTAGGTTTTTAAAATAATCAGAAATATTTAGAGCTCTTTTGATTATTTAAAATTATTACTACTGCATCGAGACAAGACAAAATTTGTTCATCCTACTGGTGATTGTTATTAGGTAAAACATGGTATCATATCCCAAAATGTCATTAAAAAATATCTCAATAATATGTCCCCATATCTGTC
>JAZGTJ010007805.1:0-22134 GCA_036877575.1 Botia almorhae | reverse complement strand
CTGTACAGTACGCCAAAGCCCTGCACTGCAGACGGTAACGCTGTGTGCCGTTCTGATGCATTTAACACACAATATAAATATACTGGAGGCATAACAGTGTCTTATGTACCTGATTTATATTCAGTGTGGAGCATTTCCAGAACTTTCTGCTCCGTCCGTGTTATGTAAAGAATAAAACATCACCTCCCACTTACAGTGGGTATAATGAGAAACAAAGCGCCAGGTTTACATCACAGTGTAGAATGTGCTGTGATAGTCTAGACTTGAAGGGTCACGCTGCTGCTTGCTGAAATGTTTTCAGATACACAGAAATAGTTTCCCGCGGGCGTCTCAGATGTCTGAGCGTCTTATCTAACATTCACAGCCTCACATGAGATCTTCTGTGTCTCAGTCAGGTGTGATTCTGCAGGCCAGACTCAAGCAGCTGATGTTTTATCTCTGCTGAGAGGAACTTCTGCTAATGTTTCTCTTCAGGATCCACTTGATGGCGGGGAGAGTGCCTGTGGGGGTGGACCACTCCGCTGTTGCCATGGAGATGGAGGACACCTTTGTGCAGAACCTGAAACATGCGGCAGGTGTCCTCTCAAAGGTGACCCCCCCCCCACACACACTGCATTATAATGCGGCGCATGGCAGGGGACCAAAATAAGTTTTATATTTCAATGTGGAAGCTTAATATCCTTTTGTTTAGCACTTGTTTTTTGTGTTTCATCTTTTCAGAGCAAAACCAGGGCTGTGTTAAATAGTAGTCCAGTTTGAAGGTCCCTCCACAGGCCCTGGTTTTCATCCCATTTGCTACAAGTAACAAAACGCTTTAGCTAAAAGCACTGAGAAGTCTCTAGGTAGCCTAACAATAGACACTAAAAACAATAGCCAGGGGCTACTGTCATTATTAAAAATAATAACAATAGTCCCTAGCAACTAATTTACACTGTATGGACAGGGGCCTGGGGGCTCACAGTGTGTGTCACAGGTCCTGGTTAATAATCCAGCCCAGATCTGAGCTGTAATCACACTATGATGTTAAAAGACTGAGTATGTTATACGGCTATAAATGAATATAAATGAATAACTAGTAGACAGGCATAGAAATAATACATTTAAAATATTATTTCTCTGTATTTGATTTTCCAGTGTAGAATCATGAATAATTGATTGGTTTCTGTGCCTCAACACACAGCAGGTATGAACTGAATTGATTTATTGTTTCCACAAATATGATTCCTGTCCCGTGTAATACACATAATACATAATACATACATAATACAATTATGCTGCCATCTCTGTTCATGAATCATGTTTTTAGTGTTTATAAGTCACTTCAGATGTTCCATTGCTCTCTTTATGTTTATTTTACTCTCATGCTCAGTAAACGTTTACATTTAAAGTTTTTGTGAGACTGTAAAGTGTAATTTTCTGTACACCAGAAACATGACTCAGAATGATTCTGTGTATCACACATTTACTGTAAACACGTTTCCTCCTCGTGCAGGAAAATATTCCTGGCTTGACTGAGCCAGTTAACACCAGAATAACAGATGCGTGATTTATTTTCTTGACTCCACACACCCAGAGAATCATTTATTATGTTTTCTGTTTTACCATTTTAAACTATTTTGAATTATGTTTTCTTTTTATTGTAACTCAGAGCTCCAACATCAACCTGCACGTGTGATGTCACACATTCTACATGGCTAAAGATTTTAGTTTGTTATACCTTCAACTCCTTTTGTAATTCATCAATGCATTAAATACATAAAATATTTTCTGATAAAAAAAAAATTGTTGTAATCTTTTTAGGACCATTTTAAATGAGCTGGTGAATATAAAAAGGTATGAAAAGGTTAAATGAATAGTGACCACAGCACAGCATCTAAATTATATAATTTAACAAGTCAGATATTATTGTTTACACTGTGTGATCAAACAAGCAAACAAATCCAACAGAAATACATTGAAGGAGGGGCCGGAATATCACCGGACACAACCATCTCATGTCAAAACAACATGCTACCACTAGCAACTGCATAGCAACTCCCTAGAAACTGCCCATAGCACCCTACAACTGTGGCAGCAACTTTGCATAAACCTGAGCCACTCAAATGTGATTGGAAACTAGTGAGTACAGACAGTATGATGTGAAGTTATTTTCAGTTACCTGATTATACAACAGCCACACGGCACCATGCTGTCCTGTCTGACATAAAATCACTCTCAGATTCTCCACTGAATAAATGATATCAGAGTGTGTTTGAGTCGCAGTCTGCAGCTGTTTCCAGACAGTGAAGAGACCAGTGACTTGTGCCGCTCTCAGTGCTCCTCTGTTGCCTTCTGAGGAAACATAAAAGCCACAGTGATCGAGAGCCTTCTAGAAACATCTCAGCATCTCATCTTTTCAGGTGATGTCACCAAGCCCTCTGACCCCTCCCCTCCAACACCTGTCATACAGAACACTTGGTGGAACTTGATTTAATCATTTGATTGGTTCAGGATGAGTGGGCTGTCAGATGACTGGTTAATATTATTTCACATTTATTTTTTTCTCTGCAATAATTAGATCACTTACAGATCATGTGCAATTAAACCAAAAACCCTAATTAGTAAATATAATTATTTATTTTATATATATATATATATATTATATATATATATATATATATATATATATTATGATGTTACTAGTTTAAAGGCAGGGCAGATGATTTTTTCCTATCCAGATTATAGACTGTGAATACAAAGCACACAGTGAGTCAAACTTCAGATAAACTTTTCTAGTAAACCAGACAGGCTCACTAGTTCTTATTGGTCGAAATGAGTTCAATGATTATATATTAAACTCATGCTATTAGGAGCACATGATGTGTGTCTCCAGTAACATGTCTGTCAGTGTCTGTATCACACAGAACTCCACCCGTGACATGTGATGAGTGAGGCTGTGGGATGAGGAAACATCACACTCCATCATCAGAGTTCAGATCAATGTGGATCTGAGAGGCAGAGATGAAGTGTGGAGGGACGGACTGGAGAAGACAATAAAGTGATAGAAATCCTGAAGGTGGAGGATCAGAGGAAGGTGAAGATCAGAGGACGAGCATTACTTCAATCACAGATGTTCCTCCTCTTCCCAGAAAATACAATATTCTGTACACTGCAGAGATAAGATTCTGTGCCCCACAAAACACACTGAATGCTACATGTTTAGATGTTATGTTGCCCCAGCTGAACCTCTGTACAGAGGCCACTCTGAAATGGGCTATTAATTAGACTCGTCTACTCTCTTCTGATAGGTCAGTGGAGAGCAGCGCTCGGAACTGTGGGTAATGTTCACTGGCATATGTTGGTGTTGGAAGTTTACCTACAAGAAACTCTTTTTTTAAAGCCAAATACGGCAACAGTGTATGAAACAGTGTGATGTTTGCTGGCAGAAGAGCTGCATTTATCTGCTGCTGTGTAATCTGATCACGCTCCAGCAGCCTGCTGGCGGAGGACAGAGTGTGTGTGTGTGTGTGTGTGCTGAACCACAACGGATGATTTAAAGAGTAAATACAGAACGCAGTGTAATATTAAAGGGCTGATTTCCTGCACTAATTAGCTGATGTTTATTGCAGTGTGGTGATGATGAGAGAGCATGTTTAAGTCGCTCATTAACATGCTCGTTTTTAGTCACCTAACAAAGGAATGGAACCGTTCTAAATAAACATCAGTAAAAACAAAAAGTTGTGCAATTCCCAGCCGTGTGATTGAGTTACATCACACTCAGTGATTACAGTGTGCTGAGACAATGTCTGATCCATGTTCTCCTAGCATAATCTGAGAATGTTCTAAAGAGCTCACCGATTTCCTTACTTTATTAGTGATCTGGAAACACTTAAAGTTTACTTCTTTCCAGTACTAACATACTAAAACTATGTTAATTTCCAGATTGAAATTATATTTGAATTCCCAGATATTCAATGTGGCCAAAAGCACATGGAGCGATTCTGGGAGGCTTCTGGGTGCAGGTTACTGAACTTGCTCACCCTGGAAAACATGTTTACGGCCAAACTTGGGTATGTCGGGGTGATGGGCGATGAAATCCTCCAGAAAGCTGGTCAGCTGGTAGCCCTGCCGCAGGGTCATGTGACACCCCACCAGATACTGATGCACCACCCGCAGGTGGAAGTCGTAGCTGAACGAATGAACGTGCATCAAATCTCGTACTTTATCACACTCCTCTGTAAACAGCATGGACAGCTGCAGGGGGAAAGACACACCCACACTGTTACTTAAAGACACAGAACATACTGATTCAGAACTCCATGTAACCTAACACGGAGCATTTCAATCAAAGACACCAGAACCCCCAAAGGAAGACCGCAAGCAGAAGCAGGAACATCATCCAAAACCTCATAATCCTAATAGTGAAACTAACTGAAAACCCAATCCAATATGAGTCCAGAGTGATTTAAAGAGAAGCCCCAACAGATGGTCAAATTAAACCAGCTCCACTGCTAGATTCAATCCCCCTGCAGAATCTATTCCATCTGAAGCCCTAAGCCATTACATTGGCTGTCCTGAACGTTTTTATAGGTACTCAGAAAGTTTCCATATAAAAACTGCTTCATTATGTACTTAGTTTTAACCAAGGGGTCAAGGGCTGGCTGGTTATCATTGACCAGCTAACTCCTGCTGGTAGATAGTGTGACAACATCATTAAGTATGCAAAAATAATACACCATTGACTACATTGACTGCATAGGTAGAAGCGTATTGTGGTAAAACAGCTTTTTACATATAAATTATACATGTATTGTATAATTTGCAAATATTACTCTGAACACATTTTGTCAGTGACCACTTACAATTACATCCACTCAGTGCAATCAGCTTGTGCTACAAACGTTTAGACCATTAGCTTAGCATACTGTTAACTGATTAGCCTTCTAGCCTATCACATACCCTATGCAAATCACTTCCCCGCACTTATACCTTTTCACAGTAAATGATAAAAAAATATATAAAATAATATAATGATGCTTAATTATACATTTATTTGAGTAATTAATCACTATCTATATTTACCCTTGATTACAGATGAAGAGAGACAATTAAAATCTACCCACACACACACTGTTAGTATCCATGACCTGTTGTATGAGTAAGCTACAGTACTGCTAACAGAGTACAACGTCAGAAGCAGAAGCTGGCCGTTTATCCTGAAACCTCTAAATCCTAATCATAATACTAATTTAAACTAATCCCATATAACCCTGTGCAGACGGCTGAACTTCAGTCATTAAAAAACCTGCACCCAAACATGGTCTACAAATCTACAGGATTCACCGAAAAAGTGAAACCCCTCCAACTTGAGTGGTTTTAAACATCTGATATCAATCAAAATAATAATTGTAACTTATTGAATTCAATCTAACATTTAAGTCATACTCACAAAAGCATCAGTGGCAAATGCAGGTGACTGCAGAGAGGAAACGCAGGCAGTAATTACAGTACAATGGAAGCGGGGGAGCTAAACACCAGCTCATGAAATGAAAGAGCTGAGGATTATTAAACATGGCTCATGACACTGCCACACAGGTATCTTCTGCAGAAAACAGCGCTTCACACAACTCTACTTTTCATCCTGTGGGCGAGGAATGTTTTTAAGCTAGCGGTTCACGCCTGGCATAACTGCAGTTGTGTTTGTGAAAAATTCTGCATTTACTCTTATTTGGAGCCCATATACAGCCCACTTGTTCAGAAAATACTGGCTTTTTCTCTGAACTTTGCCCTGAACTTTTTAGAGCCATCTATTAGCATTGTCATTTGTCTCAATGGGAGTGTCACAGCTAGATTGGATTAGGTTGGATAAGATTGAAAGCGGACGTCCACCAAAGTTGCCTGTCACACGAGAGGCTATGCTAATGTGTGAGGGAGTGGTTACAGGAAGTGACATTGGAAGTGATAGATCATGATGAGGTGTGTGAAGTTGTTCTGTGACCTTTTACACTCCATGACTCTATAACTCTACAATTGAAACCCACTACAGAATAATGAGTGATTTTACCTCACTGCTGTGCGAACTCTGCTTAAAAATGTCTAATATACAACAATTAAAGCTGCACATAACTGTACCAAAAATTACTTTTTTATAAACAAACTTTTTTCAAGGTCCCTCTACCTACTGGCGAGAGGTTGCAAGTACCTCACAGCACTCTGTACTGAGCCCCTCCCCCAGAGAATCATTAGTGTTTGGTGATTGATGATTGGCTCTTTCTACTAGAAGGCGGGCATTTCTTCACTAGAATGGCCATATTGAGTTTTACACTTCACCTCAGTAACAGAACTGAAGCATCCTGTTAACATCTATCATCTGACAAAATCAAGTTCACTTGGTGCAGCTTGAATAAACAAATATTAAAAATGAAGTCAATGTCATTTACTGCAGGGTGTGTCATGATATTGTATAATAAGAAACAAATAGATGCCAGTGTGTCATGTGACTTCCAGCCCCATTTACCCTCAAAGAAGTAATGAGATAACTGCAGGACAGGAGCAGCTGTGAAACCTCACAGGCCTCTGCTCGGCAGGAGAAAACTCAGACCTCCTGCTGAGGAACATCTGGAGCTTTACAAATATTTACACATAATTACTCCTCGTTTAGAGTCAACCTGGACCAACTGCACATCAAATACACCATCAGCCAGAGAAACAGAGACCTGAGCATCTGATCCCATGAATGATGAAGGAGATTTCAGCTTGATGTTAATATTAAAGCGTCATCATTTACTCTCCCTCACTTCATTTCTGAAGTTCTGTAGTCACAGTAGAGTTAGAATAGAAGAGGAATGTTTACAACATTTACTACAATACAATGAAAGTGTATTATTGTTCTCTATAATACTGCTCTTGTTTATACAGCCAGAGTGAATAAAGACTGGAGGCAAAAATTAAAATGTGTGTCTTAACCAGCCGCAGTGAGGGAATCCTCGAGCATTCTAATGCAACTGCTTCACGCAGAAATAACAATGAAAATAAAAACAGATGCATGTGTTACTGACCAAACACTGCGCCAATCCCCATACTCAGCAGGAACAGAGCTTTACTAAAGTCCAGTTTGTCTTTTTTGTTTGAAATCCTTTAAAAAATGTAGTAACTTGCTCCACCTCTGAAATGACTTTCCTTTTCTGATGATGTCATCAAGCCTCCCTATTTTGTAACCACTAAAAACCATCTTTTCACTTTTATCAAATTCCTAAAGATGAAGCTGAGCTCATCAAATTTACAATGAACTAGGTACCCCTGTAATATCCTCTTAATTGTTCACTTCACTCATCAAGAGTTTCTGTATACAGAACATGCAAATGGTTTGTAATTCTCTTTATTATAGTTAAATTATGTTAATTATTGTCAATTTCATTACATAGTTTTCACTTCATATTCCAGCGTTTTCCACAGAACCTCTTGTTACTGAAGACACACCCCTCCGGTTCCATAAACCCTACATTGATAAAACATTGATACATTGATAAAAGCTGCAACAAAGTGCTTTAAAATGTAATAGTGGAGAGAAAGAGCTCAGGAAGAGATGGAACGATGAGGTGGAGTTTCCTCACCGTTGATTATGTGTTTAAATATTAATAAGCAGCATTAGAGAGTAAAAGAGTCCATTAAACATCTGTGCTGGTTCTCCATTGAGACTTTGAGAGTGTTCCTGTGAAAAGCTCTGCTGATGTGCTCAGAGGATTCTGTGCTCTGATATACACTGACCTGCACACAGATGAAGGTCTTACCTGAAAAGCACGATGCCTCCTGGCAGCGCCCGCTGCAGGTGATACCACGTCGAGCTCGAGCTACTGCTCTGCTGTGAAAAACACAGAGAAAACATTCAGTGTGTGTGTGTGTGTGTGTGTGTGTGTGTGTGTGCTTGTTTTTCTAATCCTTTGTGTGATCCAGTGCTTATAACTGTATGATCTTTGAGATCAAGAGTTTCCACTGTACAATGAAAGCTAAAAGATCTGCCTTCTGTAGACAAAGAACTCACGAGGGCAGCCCGCTGTTGAGCAATACTGCAAAGAGAGAGAGACTTTCTCTCTTGACCCCATGATTAATTCACCCTTCATGTTGTTGGTCGATGAATCACAAACTCTTAAATTCTCTCTGCCTCTCTCTCACACATACATACACCCACAGCAGCTTACAGAAGACTTTCACACGAGTTTTCACACGAGATCTTTATGTGAGGACCCTGAAATCAGTGCTCAGTTTGTCTGATTGGTGTGAAAGCTGTTTTCTGATCTTTGCTGTCTCTACTTTACTGTCATTGTAAAAGTACAGTAACACAGCATTAGCAGCCAACAGATATGAACAAAAATGGCAGAAAGATTCAAAAGGCTTCGTACACTGTTTGTAGGAGATCATCTTAAATTACCATAGTTTTACAGTAGTAACAACAACTGAGGATCTGTGAAACGCTTTTACCTTCTGGTCAACGTCAAACTCTTTATTTGATTCACAAACTTACATTGATAAAAACACGACACAACCTTTGCGGTCCTGTGACACACAAAACTCACAGGATGATGCTGTAAGACCATATTTAAAGGTTTTACGGGCGACTGCGGACGAACCTGCACCTGGATGAATAGATGAATAGAAAACATCTGAATAGTTTTATGCTGGAAAAGAGAACTGTGACCCCTAGCAAAGACTTTTATTTTGTCACGGTTTCAGAGGGATGATGCGATTGTGTTGATACAGTAACTTCAGCACAAAATGAAGTGAGAACATGAAGAGGAGGAGAGAGACCTTCATCTGAGGCTGGACCACCTGCTCCTCCTGAATCTGCTTCCGGAACACGGGGTCACTGAGCACCAGAGTGGGGCAGTAATGAACCGGACAGGACGACTGCTTTAATATGTCCAAATCTGCCACCTGTGTGCACACACACACACACACACGCATGGACAAATGCACACGCACACAAACACACACACACACAAGAAATGCTACAGTAAATAACAGTGAGATTACTGGTGTGTCTCACACACACTCACAAAACAGAAATTCTTAATGTTTCCCCTAAACCGTTTTAGGGAATAAGCAGAATTAGGCAACAAAATATCGAGGGATGCCCAAATCACATTGTGTAAAATAAATATATATGTTTTGCACTTATAAAATTAAAAATCTTTGGTTGTGAAATTATGGTGACTAAAAAACTAACACACTCTGTTAAGTAACTGGTCAAGTTGGCAGCAGGGCTAACAATCTTCTCTGAGATTGGGCTCCAAGTTGGGCTCCATGATGCGTAACTATATCCACCCAATCCTAACTGGTCAATGGCCTCCCTGTGCTGACGTCTCTCAAAGCTTCTTAAAAGGGTACAAGCTCTCCGGGGAAAGCCAGCGGTGGCAGACCATGACCAGAGCTGCTGAACCTCCCCAGATCTTTACTGACAGCGGGAGGAACCAGATTCCTCTCAGAGCCTCTGCCTCGATGGTGGAGCTGAGGAACGGATTGGGCTCCTGAAAGAAAGACAGACAGAGAGAAAGAAAGACAGACAGACAGAAGATTTAATAAAAAAGTTAATAGTTCCTTTTACCTTAAACTCAATTTCAAGTGCTCTGTGTAAGATAAATCATGCTGGTTTGTAAAGCAGATCTCTCCCTCTCTCAGTGTCTCCTCTGGTCTTCATCCAGACTGCTTTTATGTCACTGTCTAAAGTCTCTCTCAAACAGTCTGGCTGACAGCTCTGCTATCTCACATTAATCCATCAGAAACTCCTCAAACTTGAATGTCACTCTGATTCAAACTTCTTACATGAGCACAGGGTTTATTTATTTGGTTCATGAGCATGAAGCCACTGAACACATGGAGATCTCTCCCTTAAGACCAATCCACATCATTAATATGAGGCTGTGTGGTGTGACCATGCTCAGAGAGTAAACATTTAAATCAGCGATTACATCAACATGAAAAACGAGGAGATATAAACTAATAAAACTCCTTTCAGAATAACTGAAGGCCTTTCCTCTGTTCTTGTGGTAACTTTTGGGTGAGTTAGTGGTTGTAAGGCTGGTTAAAATTCTCCAGGGTGTGCTGGAGGCCTTTTATGAGAAGCCCGTCCAGATGCCCCACAATAGCTGACCGATGCACCCTGCACCCGGTGGGTGAATACACTGGGCTTCAGTGCCTGAACTCCGACCTCTGGGAGTTTGACAGATGATTGGCGGTTAGGGCAAATTTTCTGCTATGTTGGCTCTGCCTTCTGTCTGCACTCATTAGCTGAACACAGATTAAAAGTGTGGAAGACAAAAACTCTCTGTCCTTTGGTTCACTTTTTAGTGACATTTAAATGTTCTGTATGCTTGTGCTTGAGAAAGTGTCTCATCTAAAAGCATCTAAAACAATTCTCACCATAAAGATACAAACAATACTAATAAAACTTACAAAGATTGAAAAAATACAAAAGTCAAACAGGTCATAAGAACAAGGAATAAGAGAAGAGCATGTAAATAAGGTTTGTGTACTCTTGAGAAAGCGTACTGTCCCTTTAAAAGCAAGTGTGTAAATGTACTAAAAATATAGACTCAATAACATTATGAGCAACATCCTATACACTAATTTACAGGATTAACAAATGACACGACGATCACACACATTCCCATCAATTACAATTAATATTATAAAACACTTTATAATAATATAATTTGCACTGATTGGAATGTTCTGAGATCTGTGATTATTGTTAAAACAATTACAAATGAATTTTAGATTACTAATATAAAAGATAAACTGTCCTAAACAAAATCTGCTCACAAACTCCAGTGTTGCCAGCCTCTGTATTCAGTCTATGTGTTTAAAACCAATCAATTCCAGCAAAAAACCTCTATACTTCTCCTCTCTCCCTCTCTCTCTCTCTCTTCCTCTCCTGCTCTCCCACACACACACACACAAATGTTTAAACAGACAGATGAACAGACACAGTCTGACTGACACGATGCCATCAAAAGACGAGTAAACAATAAAGATCTTTGTGCTGCTCCTTCAGCCTGTTTCCTTAAGGGACAAACACAGAAAAATACAGGAGAAAGTGATCATACAGGCTACACAGTCTCACTGCTCACTATCTAGGGCCTCAAAAGAGTCTGTCTGCCATCCTGCCGAAGAGAGCAAGATCCTGATATTTTCAATCACCTGACAGACGTTTCTACCCTCTGATATCAGCAACAGCTTTTACGTCAGGAAACAGAAAAGGCTGCAACACTATTGGCTGTTTGCCATGAGCTCAGGGACTCTGCTTAAACTCAACATATCTACATTATACAGAAAGGAACATTCCTTGCGTCAAACATAATGCTGAGTATGTACACTATTGGTGCACTACTCCCCATAATTTACACTCGCTATAAAATATTTGCTTTTAAAAGAAATTATTTAATCAAACTTACAACAAAAAATGTTACAACATTATTTTTTACATAGCTACAATGTTAAAAACGATTCTTCTTTTTTTAATTTTTTGGAATTTGTAATTTTTATTAGAAAGGACAGTACATAAAGTTTAGATGGGAATGTACAGAGCAGAGAGAGAGAGAGGAATGGAATCTGTGAAGGACCTCATGCCAAAAATCAAACTTATGGGTCAGAATGCTTTCCACGAGCCTATCAGCTCAACACAAATGACTATTCCTGTCAAATAAATGCTGTATTCTTCAGACATTTGGGTTTCTAGAGAAAGTTTTTTTCCAATTTTGATTTCATAATTTTGAAAATATATGAAATGCATTTGAAAGGTATGACATGCATTTATCATGTTTTATACTATAATCTCTTTTAATCTTGTATGTTTTGTAATACTACAAAATACTTATAGACTACTTAAAGTTACACCCTTAAAAAGTATAGTGTGTGAAAACACGATTAATACCTACAATCCATGTGTATTATTTGTTAAAATAGCATTAAACGTGCAACCAAAATGGTTCCAATATGCTTCTTGAAAGGGTTCCTCTGATTCCAGATACTAACCGATTAAATCTTCTGTAAGTGTGTGGAACATAAGCTGAGATGATAAACTACTGTCTGAACACAACAGGTACCTTGTTCTCCACCGCAATGCCATTGGCTAAAGTTGCGACCAATGAGGATGAAGCTTCTGGTGGTAGCAGGTGGTTGGCTGATGTGCTGAATGATCAAGTGCAGGGTGGCTGTGTCTCCTTCTTCTAGCCGGACTGCATGTCTCCTGCACACTAAATCCAAACTCATCCACACAGATTTCATGAAACGTTGTGTCACTACACTATTAGAAACAAAGCTTCTTTAAAGGGTTTTCATTTCTGATTCCCCATAAGAACCATTCAGTCAGGTTTTAAGTACAGTGTGTCTGAGAACAGAGAAGTCTTAAAGGTACAGTAACAAAAACAGGCTATTTCACTGTAAGGGTCACAGACAGGGTGGAAAATGGTGCAGTGAACCCTGACTGACCTTCGGGCCTGTTCCTGCTCCACAGCTGCAGCTTTCTCATGGTTCCACTGCTGCTTCACACTCTCAGTCTTGTGTCTCCGTCGGCCTATGTAGCTGTCTTCTGCTCGCTCTGGTATGATGTCATCTGTTGTCTCTGGGCTGCCAATCTCAGAAGTTTCTGGTTTATTCTACAAACACACTCATTAAACCTTTACCCACATTTTTCTCAGAATCAAATTCAGAGTATCCTTGATGACCCAGCCCGAAAATGTGTTATTGATATTGCTAATAGTGTGCGGTTCTGTTGAAATGTAATGTACTTTATCATTTACACGGGATTTAAATATGACAATGTTAGCGACTGATGAGCACATATATTCTGTACAGAAACACAACTCTAGAACTCTAGATCTGATCACCAGTGACTGAAGCTGGCTGGTTCATTTTTAAGTAAATACCAAGAAACAGCTGTATGATTTAAACGATCATGACACATTAATCACAAAAGTTTTTCTGGTACAGCAGTTGTTTTCAAAACATTTGTCACATAAAAAATATTTGCAGGGAGACTTTTATTCCAAACGAGACTTTTCTCGTCTGTGGAAAGTTGAGACTTGAATGATTTAAAATGGAAAACTGTCGTGAAACACACTAAACTAAAGGTCGATCATTTATTAACGCCTCACTGATCCAACAGCAACTGATTCATGCCGACCGTCAACACGCTTGTACTCATGCTGACAGCTGTAATTAATGGCGGTAATTTGCAGTTAATGAAGACAGCACATGCTGAGTCAGCTTGTTTACGACACGCACCGACGTTTCCCAGAAGCTCCGTCTAGTGGTTTTTCCAGTGAGTGTGGTGGATTCACACGTGCTGCTGTCTGTGGTCGGGGTGAAATAGGGGGCAGCCGGGAAGGTTATGGGTGACGGGCTGCTTTTGACCCTGTGAACATCGCTGGGCCGTCGAAGACTATCCTTCCTCTCTCTGCTGTCTGACTGCAACAAAACACAAATGTATGTAAATCATATGTAAAACTCCATGGGGCTGGTGTATTCCCATGATGTCAACTCCTCTCGCAACTCCTCTCGCAACTCCTCTCGCAACTCCTCTGTCAACATCCAAAAATGTTTTTTTTGTAACTGCCTGTAAACACTAGGCAGAGATGATATTTATCATTGGCTGGATGTTTTCCACCTGTACTCTCATCCGGTTGGGTGTTCAGACACAATGGGTTCAGCAACACACGCATCTCCATGACGACATCACAGAGAGCGTGGCGCAGGGCCGCCCTCAGCCTGTCGGTCAGCTGCAGGGGGCTGACGTTACCCTGCTCCCATATGTCAAAGCGCACACGCACAGCTGCACCTGTAACAGGTCACCAGAGGTCACACACATACATCACATACACAGAGGAAATAGATCTGCCCAGTGCATCTGGCACTTCCTGGTGGGACAGGGAAGATGCCCAGGGATATTCATACAGTATTATTTATTTGTATTAATTATTAATTATTATTAATATTAATTATTATTAACAGTATTAATTATTTTTTTTATATTTCCTTATATTTATACAACCACTTCACTGCCTCAAACACACCCCACACGCCTGTATTAGTGCTGAATGACAATTAACCTTCAATGAAAATAAGCATCTGTGATAGTCTTCTCACCTGAGCCCTGACTGGGAGAATCCCTCCTGACAACGGTCGCCAAGGCCTCAAACTAGCTAGTGCACAGAGACAAACTGGGACATGCTATAGACAAGAGCGTCAATATATACACCACTAAATTATATAAACAAACTCTGATTCAGAAAACAACAGCCTCCACTTTAGTATGAACCCTCATAAATCCTTTAAATGGGTTTTATGCTGTTGTATTATTGACTCTGTTAGGCTGTTTACAGTGTGAAGCCACGAGGCCTTGAGAGAGAGAGAGAGAGAGAGAGAGAGAGATTTCCATCATTAGCATCTCAGAGATCGATGGCACCTTCACTCCAACAGTTGAGGCTATGAAAAGGTTCACAAGCACCTTGACTATGACAGTCACATTAAAACACATTAGCAGCAAACTGTGACGAGCGAGTGTGGATTCATCCAGCTGCATGTATTAGCGCGCGTGCTGTTAGCATGCTCGCTGCATGATGGACGCGTGTGTGCATGTGTCAGATAGCAGACACTAATGCAGCACCTGTGATCATCTGAGATACATCCTCAGGGTGAGGTCAGTGTTCTGCTCTGATACACACCATGAGTTTCTGCTGAGCACACATTCTACATTCATTCTACATTAACCTGAGCGCAGGTATGACAGAGCATGTGACTGTGTGAAAGGCCACATACACACACTCAATTTTGTGTGTCATACATTCTAAAATTAGCCACATTGCAATTAATAACAAAATGCGAAATGAGTGCTTTTCATCATAAAGTGTGTTTCTGTTCTTACTCTGTGTGTGTGTGTGTGTGTGTGTGTGTGTGTGTGTGTGTGTGTGTGTGCGTGTGCGAGACACAATGATACAGAAGCTTCTTAACATCGTCTCTTTGCCCTCTCACAAGACAATCTCATATCATGTGATCTTTGAAGAGCACTTGATGAGGTGTGGTGTAGTCTGGGCTGACCTGCACGGCCCCAGTGCTCCAGTGAGAATACACGAGAACAGACCGAAGGGTCCTTTAATCTGGGCTGGACTCTGGAGCTTCAGGCAGACGCTCAGTGCATGACTGATGAAGTCACTCTCTGATTTATAATAAAGATGGTCAGTGTTAACGAAGATGATTCTGATTATTCCACACATGAACACACAAAATCAAACTAAATCTGTATGACACAAAAAGGAGAAATTTTGAATTTTGAGTCTTTACACATCTCGAATATAGAAACAGAAACATTCTGTTTAGTGAAAATCTTGACAAGCAATTATGACATTAAATTTCAGTTACACACTGTATTGCCAAAAGTATTCGCTCACCCATCCAAATAATGCCAGGCATGTAAATGTAACAAGTGAATTACAGTGTATCTGTTCAGCAGTACAACTGCAAAACACAGTTGCCTAGTATTTATACACTCAGTGTATGAGTGGCCTGTAGTTTAGCCAAGTTACCGATTCCAACCCTGACAAGAAGACATAAAGCTATAAAGAAAGAAGCAGACAGACAGAAGAAATGATTCTCAGAGGAATCATCATAGGAAAGTATTAAAGACAGAAGAACAGGTCTCACTGTGAGCACTTAACAGATGATTTATGGACCACACACACCTCCACAGCACTCAAGACATGCAATGACTTGTGGGAAATTCAAACCTGCTCTGTACCCACACTGCACTGACCAGGCAGATAATATTAAACATTTCACTGAAGTCCTGCCAACTGGCAGCATTTCAAAACCCTGGAAGATCTGTTCTGTCCTCGCTGAGCTGATATTACTGTCCTCCTGAATCAATGACTCCACACTGAAACTGTTTCAGAGCGTCTTTGACCCGTTATTTACATTGAGATGATGTGCAAGAGTTGTAGTGCCGGTAGATCAAACTTTAATGTTTCTTTTAAAAGCAGACTGGAGCAGATCTCGCTCTGGCAGGAGTTTGGGTGGGCTGTCAGTTCATTATCTGTGGGCGGCGGACGGAAGAGGAACCCTGCGGCTCCAAGCTGGAGCTGCTTTGACTATCGCGGTCTCCACCTGAGAAGTAGATCCCTCAGAGTCTTGTTAAAGACACCTTACATTAATAAGGCAGAGCCCAAGCTTTCCCTCTGCAGCTCTTAAAGGACTCTTAACTACCTGTTTCTACTATGTATATATTTATATACCCTCCAAATGAGCATTAAAACTTTAAAATACAGTCAAATTAAAAGCCTTTAAAGTGTTTTTATATTCTTTTTATTTTTCCCTAAAATCCACTTAGAATGTTAAAACGCTTTTTTTGCACTAAAAGAGTCATTATTTAATTTCTTTCAAGACATTTTCCACTCTCTCTGTGACTCTCTCTGCTAATTTTTTGCATATATATATTATATTATATAAATATAATATTGAATATATTTTCGTAAACTTTGACTTAAGCTATAAAATAGACTTTGGTGCCCTCATATGCAAGTCCAACGTAGTTTACTGCCTCATCCCCAAATAACAGCCTCATTAAACAGTTGAGTTTAATACATCCTGTGGGAGGAGTTTCAGGTTCTGAATGTTTCATCATTGTTTCAACTCTTCTTCAAAGTAAAATGTGATTTCTTTCCAGACGTGAACCTCAGACACACAGAACAAGTGTAGTGTGTGTGTGCGCGTGTGTGAGAGTGAGGCAGCGATGTGCTCCACTTTCTAATTAGAACAAATAAATACACAAAACACTAACCAGTCAGCAAAACAACTACCACAACACAAAGAAAAAGAGATACATTCCAATGGTTGGCTGCTACATGGCAACACAAGCTATATGAAGAAATAAACCTCACTAAATCAGCACAGTAAACAAGCAAAGTGTGTGTGATTTTGCAGAACTTCAGGGGTATAAAGTCAACAGGGAGATTGAGGAGGTGCTACATATGCCTCAATCAAACCTGTCAGAATATTGGTCTCGCCTAAACTGAAGATTGACTGCAGCCTAAATTCTGCTACTTTCTGCAGCCAAGACCCACCCACTTAAACAGAGGTACTGTCTGACTGACATGTAAAGGGACCAATCACAATCTTTGCTTTTACATGCATTTATCAGAATTATATTATAACACAACAATAAACCAACCTGAAGACACATAAGTGAGACTCTAAGACTTAGGTCCAGTCCCAGAATAAAATAAACGTTTGGGCTGTCATAACTGAAAGCAACTAGCACATCTTAAAATACATCAGTGCTATTGCTGTGTCTTAAGATGCACACCAGTAATGTTTTACCCAAGACACATTTATAAAAGCTACTCCTGGCGTACTGTAAGCCCTCTCTTTGAAACCAGGCCAATGCATGGTACGTAAAAACAACTCTGTAGCCTTACTCACAGATGCTGTGTAAAATCAGATTAACAGGACCACAAGATTAAGAAAGTCTTTTTTGTGTGTAATGTGCATATGGTCTGCATGGCTGCATTGTGCGGCTAAGACAGGGAGAATATGACTTCTTTTCCTTTCCCTCCTGTACCCTGACCTTTCCATCCTGAACCCTGACCTTTCCCTCCTGTACCCTGACCTTTCCTTCCCTACTGTACCCTGACCTTTCCCTCCTGAACCCTGACCTTTCCCTCCTGAACCCTGACCTTTCCCTTCTGTACCCTGACCTTTCCCTCCTGAACCCTGACCTTTCCCTACTGTACCCTGACCTTTCCCTCCCTCCTGACCTTTCCTTCCTGTATCCTGACCTTTTCCTCCCTCCTGACCTTTCCCTCCTGTACCCTGACCTTTCCCTACTGTACTCTGACCTTTCCCTACTTTACTTTGACCTCCTGGTTTATTGTACAGATATCCTGATCAGACAGGTCACTGCTTAAATGGAAGTAATGCTGCAGACAGAGAGAGAGAGAGAGAGAGAGAGAGGTTTATTGACTGTAGAATATTAAGCTGCTTTAATATGACTGTTACTTCTATCAGTTCCAGAAAATGAAGAACTTACCTCCACGTCTGCAGGTGTCAGTTTGCAGTTTCTGACCAGCATGACGGTGATGATGTTCAGTGTGGCCTCATCCAGACTCTTCCTCAGAACCTTCACCAGTTCATCAGTGATCTCTGGACCTGTCAAGCACAGAGATAAACACTGCTGAGACCTGCACAGTCAAATCAACATTAACATTTGTTTAGCATTCATATTTAATTCTGCATAATGACTTGTTCAATTATTAACAAATATGAATACAAATATTAATATTTTAAATATTATAAACTGGGTCTAACTGTAACAAGATACACACATTTTACACACTGAAACTGCAGCTAAGAGTGTTCTTAAAGTAACGGATGTTCTTTATGTTTTTTATACACTTTATTGACATTATTCTGTTTCCAGATCTTCATTCAAAAAACAACTAGATAAAACTGAGCAGAATCTCTGTGGTAACACGGGAGGTAAAAACATTTAAAGGAAAGAGCTAACATCAAATGTCAACAGACAATATGCAAAGCAACAGTGCACCCTGCCAGCTGAACACAGAACTGCAGGTGCTGTAATAAAACATTGAAGCTGTTCTAAAGGTTTGACTGTGTGATATCAATGCTGTTGTTATGAGCTGATATGCATCCAGACACGCTGCAGTCGATTACACTCTCTGCATGTTAGAGTTCAGGGCTGCAGTGGAGAACTGATGCTGTACGGTACCGGTAAGGAATGTATGATCTTATTCTAATCCTCCGCAAAATGCAGCACTCAGAACTGACCCGCAAGATGAGAAAGTGTGCCACACAAACTGTGTTCAGCTTATTTGTTTAGAGCGTGCTGGTGCTGGTATGCAGTTTGCATAATTTGCATAAAACTACAACTAAAACAACAGACAAATCGTACAGTACAAATAAACAGCACTATCAGTGGGAGCAATTTCATTGTGAATTCTAAGCACAATGTCTCTCTCTCACCTGCAGTCCCCACACCATGCACCAGCAGTAAAATGTGCTTGTCCTGCTGTCTGACCAGCCTTGAGTCTTCCAGAGCTGAGCGGGAAGCCTGCAAACGCAACATGCATTAATATAACGTGCTACAAACACACATACTGAGATACAAACACAGCCCATATCACAGCAGGCTTGTGGGGGCGCATTCTATGACCTGTTCTCAGTCTATAAACACAATTCCTCTTTCATTTCTGTAACATCCCCTCAAGATGTGGCTCATAAACACCATAAACGCAAGGACAGACGGGTGCTTTGTGTGCAGCAGGTAAATCATTTCCTCTAGATGGGCACTGCTCTAATGGCTCCTCGGGGCTCTGGTTTTCCATAAGTTAAAGCCTAATGGGAAGTGGCAGTATGTGAATATTACAGCGTGGTCTTCAGAGCCCAGCGGCTCCTGGGTTTGCGCCAAACCTACGGAGTGAGACGCGTACACGTTTCCGTCCAGATCACAGTACTTCCCTATTGGACAGCCCTCTGAGAGCCTGCAGAGAGCAGCAGGAGGAGAGAGGAGGTCAAAGTCATGACAGATTTGGTGGAGTGCTCCTGATACACAAACATGCTTTTACAGTTCACCACAGAAATGGCATTTAGCACCGAGCGCAGAGCTAGGATAACTGAAGGAGTAAAAAATAATCAGTGAAATTTGAGATGTTTCAAGCGTTCACTGAGACTGCTGTGCCAGATTTACACGTCCCTAAATGTCACAAACGGAAAGTGAAATTTGTCATTTTTACACCTCAGTCAGACTCTATATAAGCTCTATATGAGCTATAATGTGGATCAGACATTAGGCTGAAGTCAAGTCTATAAGACTAGTCTTTACTAGTCTTAACAGTTCTGCACATTTCTTCAATCCGTCTCACTACCAGCTGATGAAGATGAAGGTACACTGGAATTTCTTTTTTCTCCTCCTGGCCTCTGTTGAAGCTTCTGTCAACACATGATGAACATCTACAGATCAAGATTTAATTACAAATTCACTCTTTAAGCCACAATAAACTCTACAGATGTATCACTGAGAGAGTACAAAGTCACAGCTGGTCACAGCTCCAAATGGCAAACTGAATTATGTTTGCATGTCTGGAGAAACAAGTGTGCAGTTTAAGCATGATGAGAAAGCATGCTGTTCTTTTGTTGACTGAATATTTTTAGAACACATGCAAACACAAAAATCTCATTATGAGCAAACACTTTCAATAGTAAAAAATCTCCCGACAAATTTTTGCCTGGATACTGGCACACATAAATCTAAACACTGAGGTTTCTCACTGAGAACCAAAATATTTCAAAGAAAGGGATAAATATCGGACAGTTTCTGTGCAGCACGTGTTGTCAGCCGGACTCGATTTAGCGCTGCACGCGTTTGTTTACATCTGCTTCACGCTCTTTGTTGTGTTGTTTATCCGGTCGCTTTAAAATGCAGGTAACCTTAAAAATATCTTTAAAAAATATTTATTTCCATTTCTCGCAGTTGTGTGTGATATTGAAAGTCAAGTTTAATAACGCAGCAACGCAGTTAGTTTTCGATAACAGCGCTGTTTGAAATGGTTTCATATATTTGTATAAAGAGTGCTAGCATGCTAACCATAGAGATGTAGACAGGAGAACAGATTGTTGTTGATGATGTTTATCATTATAGTGTCAGAATGATGGAGAGTTTGTGTTGTGTGTAACAGCAGCGGGAGGAGAAGCAGCTGGAGGCGTCAGTCGAGTCTCTGGTCGCTCGCGTCGCTCATTTGAAAGGATCTCTGCAGAGTTTCATTTATAAACTGGAGAATGAATATGACAGATTGACATGGTGAGCAGAGAATGAAACCTCTATCATCTCCACGTAATATCTCTCACTGTTACTGACACTGGTGTTTTTAACTCAGGCCCTCGGTGCTGGACAATTTCGCTCTTCTGTCCGGCCAGTTAAACACCATCAACAAACTGTTAAGAAATGAAAAGACTCCGTTATACAGGTCTCAGATCATCATTCCTCTGCTGCTGTCTCCTGATCGAGATGAAGAGCTGGCGGTGAGTTCTGCTGTCATCAGTACACATTCACCAATCATCACACAGCTCATTTACATATAAACAGCGGCGGAAATGAACTGGAGGGTCTCTGTTTGGGGACATCATTTATATTTTTAAACCGTAAATGCCTCAAATCTGATTATATTTATATGTGAAATGTGCATGGAGAAAAGATGAAAATTGGTGGAAAGATGGAACGTTTGAACCGTCCCAATTTCCAACCCTGCATATAATTCCTAAATGTACAATTTGTGCAATTTCAAAGAAAAGAAAGTCTTATTAAACTATGGACTCAAAGTAATCCTTTGCAGTATGATGAAACATTACAAAGACTTTTTTAACTTTGAAAGAATGAGCACTGATGAATCCAGCACAACAATCTGAGGAACATGAATCTGGAATGTGAATATTGTACATTATGATGTTCTGTTTGTATAAGAACTGCAATACAAGACTGCAATTCCTTCTCGTTATTCTGTTTCTACATCCAGAAACTGACAGAGCAGCGAGTTCCTGTGTTCAGTCATGAGATTGTGCCAGACCACCTGAGGACCAAACCTGACCCGGAGGTTGAGGAGCAGGAGAAACAGCTGAGTGCAGAGGCCGCTCGAATCGGGCCTGAGGTCGCCCAGGTAACATCCATCCTGCTTTACTTTCCTCATCAGCTCTTATATGTGTTTGTTTCATTTTTAAAGCGTTGCAGGGCCTGTACATTGTGTAATGTGATCTTGAGATGTACTTTTGTTTGTAAAGGGTGTAATGGCTGTAGTTCGGCTGTCAAATTCCACTTACGTTGTTAAATTTGATTTATTCTGGTCTCTTTTTTAATTTGTTCTTATTTCTTAGAAACAGATTCAGGCTTTGAATAAACTTTGCTCGACTCTTTTGGACAAGCTAAACAGTCCTCGTGATGACCGAGACTCTGAAACTTCAGGTAGTTCACCTGTTTCTCAGTGTATATTTGTCAGTTTGTGGTGTTTCTCAGTGTATATTTGTCAGTTTGTGGTGTTTCTCAGTGTATATTTGTCAGTTTGTGGTGTTTCTCAGTGTATATTTGTCAGTTTGTGGTGT
>JAZGTJ010007804.1:0-22138 GCA_036877575.1 Botia almorhae | reverse complement strand
TTTTTTGCTTAGTGTCATGCTTTCCCTCTTGAAAATAATTATAACACACTCGCATGTTCAAACAAAGCCAGACTTCGCCTCCTACAGAGTGGTGATTAATGCGACTTACAAAATGTGTGTATGTGTGTCTGAATCACACACTCAGCATGTTTTATTAGCTCACAACACGACTGCTGATGAATGAATATCCTTCTTGTTCCAAGTTGCCCATCATCTCCCCAGCTAACAGGAAACATTCTCAGAATGTTGGCTAACAGTGTCTAAATGTTCTTCAAAGTTATCAAAAATCTTTCCTGCAGTAATTTTACAAGAATGTTTTTCCAATGTTATATATCATATTTTATAAACCTTATTCTTAATAGTTAGTGGAACGTTTTAAAAATGTTATAAAATTTAAAAAATGTTTGAATAACATTCGTATTCTTTTTTGTGCCTTCCTAAAACTTTCAAAAATAACGTTTTCAACATTAATTGTTGGCTGGGTCCACAATGGTCTCATGCCCAACAAAGTGTCACACAGAGCACAAATTTCAGTGTGCAACAACTCGACACCTGGTGTTCAGGGTATTCTTGTACGTTAATGATTTAAAATGTAACCATCAAACAAACCGACTGGCAATGAATTCATTAACCTACATTGAAAACAAAGGACAGGAGCTTTTTGCTGGCCATATGCGTTCTGCTAGCTGGACAGGATCCATTGTGAGGTTTTCAAGTGAGGGCAGTTCTTTGGGGACATTAGCTTTTATTATGTATGTGCTGATACAAATGGTTCTCTGTGTCTGCTCGTACCATATGTCCTTAGCCAACTGTAACAACCCAACTGTATTTTCTTTTAATTATGCAGTATCACGCGAGCAAAGTGTGTTGTACAGAATGTAAGCAGGCTGACACAGACTCTTACATAAGAGTTCTGTAAACAAGAAGTTCATTTTGATCTGGGAAACTGCAAACTTGCAATAAGAAGCGTGTGACTATTTGCAGAATTAGCAAAAATGTAGAAATAGTTTTCCAGGCACCCATCTATAAAGCAGTCAGAAATCTGGAGTATATATACACACCACTGGTCAAAAGTTTAAGCTTAACTGTTTACGAAATGTTTATTATCATCTAAAAAATCTTTTCATCTTAAGCTGTTTGCTTAATACAGCCCTTATAAACATGGGCGGTAAAATGTCAAGAAAACATTTTTGTTAATATATATACATGTCTGTGTATTATAAAACTTTGACAAAAAATGTTATAATATAAGACTTCAGCAGTCCGCTTTCATCGTCCCTGTGCTGTGCAACCTTACAGCGGTTCGTTGGGGGGGTGAAGCGGGCAGCTAGTGTTAGGGGAAGCTTTTTTGTGCGCTGTTGCCCACGACACATTTCAAATTAACCTCACTTGCTTCTTCCGCTGGGAGCCCTGTCAGAGCTGGACACCGCTGGACACAGTGCTCTGTTAGAGAATATCTTTCATTCTTGTGTTCAATCACTCGATGCCTCCTCTGATGTGGTAGAGGTCTGTCTCCAAGCACTGAGATCTAAGAGATGAATGTGCACCTTCGTATTGATATTAGATGAGGAAAATAAATGGTAAAAATACAATTCAATAAGATTGAAAAAGGCCACTTGAAAATTCAAATGAGTGAACAAATAAAGTGGTATTCTCTGTTCGACATCATCTTTGTTTTTAAGCATTTTGCCTTTTTTTGTTCTTTTACAGGCTTGTTCTACCTTTCGCTCTTCTCTCCCCTAGTCTCTTGGTAGTTCTTTTTCTCCACCATGTTTGTTGTCTTTTATACCAGGCCGTTTTAAAAAGACTAAAAATATATGTGTGTTTGCTAGTGAATGGTCCCAGAAGATACTTCTGTGAGACAGGAAGTGTGTACCGATCAAATACAGCCCAGATCAGCAGCGCCGACTCTTTAAATGCTGTGCTTGAGTGAATAATATATTCAACGGATTATTGATTTATAATCTGCAATGAAAAGGTACATAAATTGGCTTAATCATATTAAAATTTAATGTAACCCCTTTTATGAAAATTGACTTATCTGAGAGGATTAATTTATTGGATTGTTATGATCTGACTGCTGTGCTTTGGGAGTACGTGAGGAAGGGACGTTCAACGGAGAAAGACGCAGAGACAGAAGCTGTGTTGGAAGAGACGGACGTGTCAGACCACAGAGCTGTTGTTTCAAATGAACGTACAGACAGCAGAGGAAGTGACATTCCAGTGACATTTGGTGGCTTATTGCCATTTTACAAGACAGATGAGCACAAGATTCACTGCAGCTGGGTTTAAGACTAGACGTTCCACAAAACGGCTTTACCCAGAGCTGCACTTACCCTGAGGCATATGCACTGACCTCTGAAGGTGTTGTCCCAGAAGTTGTTCTTTATGAATACTGTCTCTGTCGAAAAGATATTGTCAGATACACAATAAGACTCAATTGTAAGAATTATTAGCATGATAACACACTATTCTAGTGATCTGGGTTCTAGGTAACAGTAGTAAAAAGGGACTGCCCAGCTAACAATTTTAGTTGTAAGAATGTTTTCCTAACATTTCCATTAAGTAACAAAAACGTTACAAAAAGGTTAATGAAAGTTCTAGAAATGTTCAAAATGTCTTTTCAATTAATGTTATTGCTTGATTCTGATAACATTTACAAAATATTTTACTAACACATTTAATATGTAGTGTGATGAGCTGGCCACAACCAAAATGCATCCAAATGAGATCAGAGTTCACTATTAAGTCCGTGTTCAGTGTGAATGCAAATAGAACTGGGTCACTTTGTGACTTAATGGTCCGAATTTGGTTCTGAGTTTGGTTCTTTTAAAGAAGCCTCAAAGGACAAACAACACACACACTCGTGTCTCTGCCGTTCTCTCTAACCTCAGCTGTCAAAATCTTCAAAGTTCTCTTGTTTCTTTTCCTCTCGCACTAAAAAAGAGAGCATGTATCCCCTCCCGTCAATGTGACCCTGATCATAAACTCTGTTCTTCACTCTTGAAAGATTGAAATCCAGTGAGGCAAAGAAACATAAACTTTTCATCAAGCCTAGCTGGAGACTGTCTCTTTCCCACTCCACCCCACATGTGTGCTTTCTCTTACATCTTTCCTCTTTTCCCATCTCTGCCGTTCTGTTCATCAGGGAGGGCTCTGCTGGAGCGCGGCGGGCCTTGCAATTGTCCTCATAAATTGTGTGTGTGTCAGGGTGAGGAAAGAAACTAAGTGTGCAGTAAATAACAAAGGGCCCTGTCGACAGCGCCACATTCTGGTCAATGAAATTACCCAGCATGCACCAGGAGGAAAAGAGACTCCCTTGACATAATGAATAGTGAACGAGGGTGGCACAGAGGGCCGCCTGATGTCCTCCTTACCCGCACTGCAAACGGGGCGTGGCTTGCCCCAGGGCCCCCCAGAGATAATTTAAATGGATGAGTGTCTTTATTTCTCGGTGAAAGAAGCTGTTTGTCTCTCAGCTTGTGTAATAGCCAATCTCTCAGCAGATACGTTACCTGCTATCATTCTTCATTCTCTCTCTTTGCGACACACTCACTGTCTTCTTATTCCATCTCTCCTTCAATAAATATCTTCTATTTATCACGCACTGATCATAACTGCCAGCACATTTTTGTTGCTCTTTTACTCTGGCTGTGTCATTCTCCCTGTCTATGTTGTGGTTGGTCACTGAAGTGTGATGTGTTATTGCGTTACTATTCCTATACTCAAGGCTCGCAAAATCGCTAGCCCACTGTCCCGGGGCTATTGTTACATGATTGTAATTTGATTATTTTATACGATTGTTGTTATTTGTGTTTTACAATGTTTTTTATTGCTGTTTTGTCTCCTTTACAATATTCTACATTAAAAAATAATGTCTTTTTTTATTTGGGCTACTTAAATTCTTTTCGGGCTACCAAAATCTGAAGAGTGCCAGCCCGAAGGGCTACCAGGGATTTTTAAATTTTGCGAGCGCTGCTACTGTCTCTTTGTCTGTCTGTCTCCTTCTCTTATTTACTATTTCACTTTACCCCTAATCACAGCTACATAAGGTTTTATGTCACATCTTACACATACACAACACTTTTTATGACACGTTGGTGCCCAATGACTTTAAATGAGGCACAGATCTCATGTTTGTGTCATTAGAACCGGATGTGTTGGGCAAACTGTTATTTTAAAAAAAAAGTTCCCTAGTTTGAAAAGTAGCTAGATTTAAACTGTCAGAACATGTCTAAATTGAAGGTCTAGACATTGTAATTAGCAATGTAAATGCTATTTAATGAATTAACTATTCTTAATTGATTATTTATGCTTTCGTTTTTTAAATGTTTGTTTAATGTATTTTCATTGGTTCCTTTAACCAACCACTTGTCAAAAAGCAGTTTCAGGTGCTGTTCTGTGACCTGTTCATTAATCAATATCCTTCTCAAGCTTCCTGCACACTGAAAAAACTGTGTTCACACGCATGCACTAACAGACACTGATTTCCCCTCCATATCTAGCCTTCATCTCCTCACTGTTTTTGGCGTTTGTTCTCTCTCACCTTCACTCGCTCTCACATTCCCTTCTCACACTCTTATAACACTTATCCTGTGTTCTCGTCTCTTTTTCTTCTCAGCTAGAGAGCATCATTATCTCATATCTTGAACCTGTAATCTATTTTGTCAGTCATGGCATTCTTCCCTCCTTCCTGGTCCTATCAAATGTTTAGTTTTGTTTCTCCTCGCAGGGTTCCATTGCTCATGAGATGTGGGCTTTTTTCTGTGCATGTTACAGAAGCGTCGGGTCTCTGTTGATAGTTGATTGACAGGCACAGATTTATATTATGAGGTGATGTGGTTTAAAAACTGTAGAGATGCCGTCTCGTTGGTCTTACGGTCTCCAGGCTACGCAACTTCCTTCCCAGCATGCATTGCTGTCAGCCAATAGAAATAAGATGAACTGGTTTAGGGGAGAACTATTCAGGGGTTTTGTTTTGTTTGTTTACCAGAAAACGTCCAAAAATAACTTCGACAGCCGGGCCCGGAACAAACGTGGTGTAAATACAAGTTCGTTTTTGCCATGGACTGCCAAGTAATAAAGCTAGGCTTTTTTTTTATCCTAGTCGCATCATTATACAAAATACCCAATAAATCTTTCTTTTTGTATATTGTTACATTTTTATATGGTGAAACGTCTCTGAATATCCATTCAATGCAGCAGATATTGGATTGGGTCAATAATATATTTAATAGTTTTATTGTGTAACCTATTTGAGTTTATTGATTTCTGTTCCTGTTTCTTGTATACAGGATGAGGGCTCACTTTGGACTGTATTGACTGTGGTAGTGTTATGATACGATGAAACTTGCCCTCAGGCTCCACTCAGGCGCATGCTGGGCCGCAGTTATTGACCCCCCCTGACCTTCCAACAGCTCTGTTTCATACATGCTGTCTCATGCACGCATATACTGTAATCCCCTCCCCATCTAACAGAGAATGTTTTCAGAAACATGAATGTTTATTTAACTCGGAAACATTCTCAGAACATTTATTTAACATTAATATATTATGTATCAAAATGTTATTCCTATGTTGTTATTGAAACATTTTAAAAACATTACAGAATTAAAAAAAACAATGTTTGAAAAATGTTCATATAACCAAGCAATATTGTTAATACAATGTCTAAAAAGCTGGACATTTTAAACCTTCCTTAAACGTTCAAAATAACATTTTTAACGTTTTTGTTACTAAATGGAAATGTTCGGGGAACGTTCTTACAACCTAAAATTGTTAGCTGGGTCTATACTGTATCCCCTCCCTTAGACACAATGTTGTTAATCCTGGACATCATACAACATTATTCTGCAGTAGTTTGTCATCTTGCTACCTAACAGAAACTAAATTAAAGTTTTTGTTTCAACTGGATTTAACATTTGTCTGGTATTTATTATTGGCTATTTAGAAACTGTTGTGCATGGACGGGAAATATAAGTCAACGCTGCAAAATAGCAGCCAGACTCTCCTTTAAGTTCATATTATTTTTGTGTTTTACCAATAGTAGCTTCCAATATTTTGCATGTTTATCCTAGTTAAAATGTTAATAAAATAAATCTCTTTAAACTTGTTTATAACCTTTTACTTTAGTTGCCCTCTTTGGATAATTACAGCCTCTATAATATAATTGCCTATTGTGTATTAAATAAATATATATATAATGTAATATTATGATTGTGACTTTTGGCTGGCAGGAACACACTCACAGCTGCTGCTTCTGTTTAAAGGCTGTCATCTGTAGCACCATTTTATTCTTTGTTACCTTCGACCCTCCATCTCTATGTTTTGCTAGCCAGATATGAGTGTCTAATATGCTCAGAATAAAGGACTGGTACATGTTGTCATTCTGTATTAAAGTAAACTTTTACATTGCGGCTGTAGTGCTTTCAAAATAGGAAAAAAAGTTCATTCTCAATTTTATTTCCTCTCATATTAACTTTAGTTGCTCATCCCAGTGTGCCATTCTACTACCGGCACTGTTTGTTGAAGTAATATCTGGAATAGAGTGAGTTAGTCGTACAGTACATGTTATAGATGATCTCATCAGTTCTGTTCCTTATCTGACCCCAGATGGCTTTATTAGTATCTCTGTATGTTCATACATTCGTCTTTTCTTTTATTATTTCATCTTCGGTTACATCAGAAGTTGTCCCATTGTGTCCTGCGGGCTTCTGCGCCAGGCAGAGAGCTGCTGCGGTTCTCTCTTCATCTAAATCTTCTCTATCTTCCTCAGAGTGGTGCGTGAATCAGTGATCTAGAGGTGACCCTCCAGCCCTGTTACCCAAACCTACCGTCAGCAACCAGAACACATTTCCCGAACTAAAAGTTTTTCACCGATCCATCACATTGGATTGCTGCCTCTCTTCCTTTAGAAGGCTCTTAATGGTTTATAAATCGTGTGTAATGATTCCTCCTCACTCCGCTGTGCTTGGAGATTTTTTATGGTCTCGCTGCTTTTGCGAGGCAGAGGTTTTTTATATCGAGGACTGTGTGAGGAGCTGTGAAGAGGCAGGAGGTTAAACTGGATAAGCTGTGTCTTATGCCATCATTCCACACCAGAGTTTTAAAGAGATGCCAGGGAATCTGGCTCTGTAGGGGCATGAAGGGAGGGTGGCTAGGGGTGGCTGTGTCCAGGTTCTGGTGCTTTCATAGCATGTGCTAAATTTGTGAATGACATTCTGTAGGTGTGCAGGTGTGTAACGTAAGTACATTTATGAATACAACTTCAGTGTTTCTAAGCCGGGGGCCGAGGCCCACTAGGGGGCTTCAATAAATATCCAGGGGGGCCTCAAGATGACTTAAAATGATTTAAAATGACAAAGCAAGCATTAGGCTAAAACAACTAAACTCAAGATACTTCTCAGTGTTGTCATGCCAAGCTTTTATTAGGTGGAAATTCTAAGTGAGAGGTCAAATATTCACATATTGTTGTAAACAGTGGGTCAAAAATTTTGACCACATTCACCATGTTGGCATCTGTACAATTTACCATGAAGAGCAACTTTTTGTGTTACAAACTTTTCTTGTAATACTATTTACACTTGAAAAGATGTGCCTTGCTTACAGCTACTCGTTTTAATTTATCAACTTTTTGATTCTGATGGTTTCTCAGTTCCAGACAGAGGAACGTTCACTGTTTCCACACTTCAGAACCCTAGAAAATGTGGTATGCCATCTGGGTGCTGTTCGACCACTGCATTATGAATACTGAGCATTTGAATGTACTGCTTTTGCATACTGTGTAGAGGAGAGTTATGTATATTCATATTGTGGTATGGGGGTGTGGTATGATTTCCAAAATGTCTGTTTGCATTGCGCTTGCATGGCGAGTCTACTCTCAATTAAAATGCAAAATTAGGATCAGCAGGGCTTTTGGCAGTTTAGTCCAACTCGCATTTGGTGTCTGCCCAAGTAAGACCCACAATTCATCAGTGATACAGAGTCAATAGTTATTTTCAAGGCTGTTTCGAATTCATCATTGTTCTGGTGAACAAGTTAAAATAATCACATTGTAACAGGATGACATGAATTCAAAAAAAATGTCACAAACCTTCTCAAGGAATTATTTTTCAGCGGGTCAAAAATCTGCACAGCATTGCAGTTAAGACTGCATACATTTTTCTAAGACTGTGTCCTAACCAGGTCCAACTTGGCCAATTTCTAGCAATAACCAATTTATTCAGAACTTAATTGATGTTCAGTATACAGTTACGTGGAGCCAGATTTTGGGCCAATGAGAATGTGCAGTGGGCGGGGCTACCCAAGGTGATACTGTAGCGTGTATAGAGAGTGTAAGTGAACAAAGCTGGAAACGATAAAAGGTTTACATGGAAGAGAGCTTTTATCGCTTCTGCTTCATAGCTTTGGGCTGGTTATGACACCTACAGAGTAATTTTGAATGAAACGGGTCTGAGAGATGCTTACAGCAGTGGAAATTATACATTAAAGAGCAAGCGAGCAGCGATTTTAGAAACCTGGGGAGAATATATTTTAAGAGCTCTCAGTTATCATTAGATTAAACATAAATTGCACATACTCATGGATCTGTGTGTGTCAAATGATCTTAAGCAAACAAACCAGGTAAAAATAGTTTAGGTGTGTTCTTATTGTGTTCTTATCCCTCAAACAAGATTTGTAGTAGGTCAAGTGTGCACATTGCCTCATAGCATATGTAGTATAAATGCTAATGAGCTCTGTATGAACAGAGGGGCCCAGGGACCCTAGAGTTTAGATTCTTTGGCAGTCTCGGGTCACATGACCTAAGGTTTTTTAGACCTGTGTCAGTCTGAGACCCCAAGGCATTGGCCTTATATCCATAATCCATATTATACCCATAATCCAGCCCTCGGTCTAGGCTGTTCACTTGTGATTGGACCATCCAGGACAGATGTTCATATATATAAATAAATAGGTCTAAAGGCTCCAGAAAACTAATGTTATAAACACAATTCCTTGCCAAGTTTTGGTCATGGAAATCAACAACAAACACAAACGAAATTGCAAATAATAACAGATTAATATAAATAAAACATAATTCACAGTTAAACACAACGTGTTTTATCCCCTAAGAAAACAACAAAAACCTAGCTATTGATTTTAGATTGTTAGAATACTAACAACTTAAGAATAATGTTTTTGATATGATATATAATGCTTAAAAACGTTCCACTAAACTTTCAGTGAACTTCTAGAAACATTAGCCAACATTTTGAGAACTTCCCCGTTAGCTGGGAAACTATATTGCAACAAAGTCAATGTGTGTCTCTGCTATCTCTCTCCTTCTGTTTCCAGATCAGTGATGCCTTGATCTCTCCCTCCAGCAACACAGGGCTGCATTCAAGAGAGAGGGAACGGAGGAGACGATTGTGCTGAGTGCACATTAAGAGCACGTCTGAGGGAAGGAAGCTTAATAAAAAGACATTCTCTCTCTCTCTCTCTCTCTCTCTCTCTCTCTCTCTTCAGTGTTCTTCTGAGCCTCCATTAATTTTCACTCGTTTTTTTTCCTGACTCCCTCGCTTTCTTTCACTCCCCTCCCCGTCTCAATGCATCTACCTGCCTTCTTCCATCCTCCCCATAGGTGGGTAATTACAGAGAGGAGAAAGGGAGGAGTTTCATTTTTTTTCCACTGGTTCATTGCAGGGCTGAGAGTAAGTGTGGGGCTGCTTCTCCTTGTGGGAGTGCTGCTATTCTGATACCGTATCACTTCCTGTCATTACTGTCCACTGGCTGGGAGGGGAGGCAGTGCTTCTTGAGTCTATCTCTCTCTCTATATCTCTCTCTATATCTCTCTATCTCTCTCTCTATCTATCTATATCTAAATCTCTCTCTCTATATGTATATATATATATATATATATGTATATATATTTATAGGTATATATCTATCTATATAGGTTGCTAGATGTTTTCCTAATGTTTCCATTAAGTAACAAAAACGTTAGGAAACAAAACCCCAACAGGAGCACTTGTAGTCCACACTAGATACACCAGGAAGCCAATGTGATTTTTTCAGCACTGGAGTGATGTGTAATGCTGCTTTTGTTCTGGTGAGGATTCTGGCACTGATGTTTTGAAGCAGCTGAAGTTTAACATGTCCAAGGCAGTAGTGAATATTATATACGTTTATGTGTGGTAAACCAAGACAGATGCTAAGTCTGAGTGAAATATTATATTGGTGCAAGAAGCATGTTACTTGATATTGTGTTCTCTGTTTGTGACACCTCCTACAAAAGTGTCACGGTAGCACACAGGAGAAAGTTACATTCCTTTGAGAGACACTTAAAAAGTGAGATGAGTTAGAAATGGTTACTAAACTTTTAGTTCCTTTTAGTTCACTTGAATAAACAGGAAATTTGGCTATGATTATCTCCGCTAATTTAACCTTACCTAAAAAGGTGTGTCTTAATTTCGTTTCAGGTCACCAAAACTAGTGGTTTGACTTTTAAGCAAAATTCCAGTCGATTCAGTCTTAATTATACAGCTTAATTCAGCACAGGTCTTTAATTTAAACAGCATCTAGTATCTAAAGAGACTTAATATCCAGTTAAGATTTGATGTTGGCATCAAAAGAATGTGACACAAAATGTTGGTCTCAGTTTAACACTGTGGGGGAGGACGTGTTTTATGGCTCTGGTCTTTGCTTGAGCTCAGATAATGAGAAGATACAGCGTCATAAAATGCTACCTGCAGGGCCGCAGAGAACTGTCAGATGTGTGTGTGTGTCTGTGTGTGTGTGTGTTGCAGCCAACATCAGGATGCCTTCATTATTCACCTGTGGTGTTCCTGTACTTCCTCCTTCTACAAAGGGAAACGATTGATTGTGGGATAGATTGTGTTTACAGTACAAAAAATTGCTTTTGAATTTCCTGTGTAATCCAGAGAAACTGCCTCTTTCATCTTGACCTTGCAGAAATGTGGGAAGAGCAGCCCAACCTTTCATGTATGGGAGATGGCAACCTGAATTTCTTTGTGTTTGTCTTCCTCAGAGGAGGTTTGAGAAGTTTTCCAGCCTCCATGGGTTGAAGTTTCTCATGTTCTCTTTGAGGCAGTTAAATGTCACAAGACAAACTTGGCATTTTTACAAACGTAAACTGATGAGCAACGTTTTAACATTTTAACATGCTTAAAATATTGTATGTGAAAAATATAATCATTTCATTCTCTTTGGCCTCTCAGAGACCCAGAAAAAGCATTAAATGACAGTTTTTGTGTATTATGATTTTTATTATAACATAAAAACTAAAGGTTTTAAAGACAAAAAAACTATAATTGCTGTGTTTTTTTCTCATTATTCTGTTGTCTCTCTCTCTCTCTCTCTCTCTCTCTCTCAAAATATATGAAATATATATTTTTCCCTGAATAAAGCCAGGCATAAAATTCCAGACATTCCAGCCCCCTCCTGTCAGTTAACGAGCGACATCTAATCGTTCCCCCACAACGAGGTGCCAGATCACGCTCTGAAACTTTCACCTATTCTGTTCCTTTGTTGTGGAATGAGCTCCCAGCCTCCACCTGAGCTGCTGAGACCATCACAACCTTCAAAAAACAACTCAAAACACACCTGTTTTACAGACACCTGACCAATCCCTAATGCTCTGACTCTCTTTCCTACAAAAAACACCTTCTGTTCATCCTGTCTCTAGTAACAGAATACAATATCCACATGTAAATGTAGCTTTTAGACTCGGCTTGTTGGTTCTTAGGACAAAATGTTTAATGCTCTCGTCGCTTGTAAGTCGCTTTGGATAAAAGCGTCTGCTAAATGAATAATTGTAAATGTAAAGCCAATGAATTTAGATGTTGACATATGACGCACAAGTTACCTGTCAAAACATTTGTATGGTGTTTACAGTATATGATTCCAGAAATGAAAAATGAGCTAAATAAAAGTAACCCACATTTAAGAAAACAATGAAATATTGTTTTTCTGGTGTTACAAACTGGACATCTGTGTGTTATTTTAGGATACATCTTGAAGACGTTCACTCACAATGACAGGAGAGACTGTTGAAGACATTCCAGTGGACACTGTGGTTTCTGAGGGGCAGGCGATGGGGAAAGGTTAGTGAAAACAAAGGAAATGAAGGAACACACACACAGAGGAAAGTGCTGATACATGGTCCTAGTCTGGGCGAGAGGAGAAGGTGCATTGATTCTGCACAAGTCACAAATGAGAAATCCATTGGGGTTAGTTGCCCCTGGCTCAGAAGGGAGGAGGAGGGCACTGCGGGTCAGCTGGGTGTCCATATGCTGCCAGGGAAAAGACAGAGCTGGCAAAAGATACACAGTATCCATTATACAGAGCATGACCAGAGGGGGTCAACAATTTGTACCAACCACTAGGTCACTCAAAAGCTATGCATTTGGTCAGCTGGGAAGCACGTTTAGTGCCAGGAATAGATGCTCTTTTTTAGTAGGACTTTCTGCATTGTACTTAAAAGTCACTATTGTAATAAACTCGGATGTTTATTCAATATTATTCTTATGTTTGGTCAGTAGCAGATCTGGTTTTAGATGTCGGGGCGGCAAACATCTGTGACAGACCCATTTTTCTCCCAACACTTAAAATTTGTAGAATAAAAAAACAGATATTGTAGAATGAAATTGTAGAATATTAAAGAACCAGATATATGTCTACTGCCGAACAGATTTTAATCTTTAAAAAAACACACTGCGCTTGTATTTGCCAATATAGCGAAGCTTGCGATTAAAAAAAGAAAGATTTTAATATACACATTTCATTTCAGATTCTTGCAAAACTATATTATGTAAGCTATGCTATCTATATTAATTTGTATTGCTGTGTTCTTTTATGGTATGATAAAAATCAGATCATTTGTTTTTAGTTTCATTTCTCTTAAGGAATTTAAAGAGAGACATCCACGTCATAACTGAGAACTCGATTATGTCTCCTGAGCTATATATAAAAATATCAAACGCCTCCTCAGGGAGGCCGTGCAAAATGTTTCATGCGTTAGCCGGAGATCCACACAAATGCATCCGTAAACACATCTCATATACAGTCAAGTGAAGAATTTCATTATACTCAAGGGACCCTGTATATTATCACTGCCTGAGTTTTCATCATTAATGTTTCACTAATCACTAATGATCCAGTTCGTCCTTTCAAAGGCCATTTCACACACAGAACAGTCAAAGTATGTCTAGTTGGTTGCGTCCCTGCCAAGTTTAGGTTGTAAGAACATTTTCCTAATGTTTCCTTTAACAGAAATGTTTAAAATATTACTTTGAACATTTTAGGAATGTTGGAAACATCCAGTTTTTTAGATTGTGTTAACATTAATGCTTGGTCATAAGAACGTTTATCAAACGTTCTGTAAAAATTTTTAAATGTTCCTTTAAATGGTAGAATATATAATATTAAGAAAATGTTCTACTATCATTACTGCAAGGTGGCTTTGATAACTTTGAGAGAACTTTTAGAGAATGTTAGCCAGTGTTCTGAGAACGTTCCTTGTTAGTTGGCGTGACGCTTGTCCCAGTTAATCCTCCCGCTACGGGTCTCTGCTTCTTAAGTCTGTAAATCTCTGAGCTCATACTTCACCCACCCACAAAAAGTAATTTCGAATCCATTCATGCCCCTCTGCCACCACTCACACCTAAAATATCAAATCATTTATTGTTCCCCTGATGCTAGTGAAACAGGAAGGGTCTGTTTTTCCTCATTACCTCCCACCTCTGTTCAATTCCATTCAAACACACCGCCAGGGTCAAACATAATCTCAGATCAGATATGCTAATCCCCACAGACGCTTGCAAATGGAAGGCCGCTAAAATGCAGAGCAGAAATGCAGGAAAGATTCACTATCAGTGTCCCAAGGGGGTGCGGGAGGCAGCGTGCCGTGTGGACGGTGATGATGTGTGAGGGGCAAGCACGGATTTCCCTGCCTTGATCTTGCTGCTCGAATTGCCTGACCTCATCTCCTCTGGGATACGGCAGCTACACATCATCTGACTGGACAGATAAGCTTTAGATGCAGAAGGTGACAGGTGAAGGAGAGGTGGGGGGTGGGGTCAGAGCAGGTTTGGTGGAAGCTGATTGGATTAAAAATGACAGCTTTGGTTTTGTTTAGTTGTCAGCGTTAGTCGGTCGCCTGTTGAGATCGTCGAGGCGTGTCGCACCTGTCACGAGGGCCTGTCCTGTCCGTTGGTGCCTTGGACATGTGCTTTGGTGGAGTTGCATTTGTGTTATGAAAAATGCATGAAGTGTATTTGTGATATTCATTTTCAGTACTTATTATTTAGTTTTCATGGTACAATAGTGGAATACAAAGCTGAAAGAAAGACAAATAGAACAGTGTGTGGTATAGATGCAGTATATAGGTTTATAAAAATACATTATTGGGCACCAGTGTATTGGAAGATGAAACAAGAGAACTTTAAAAGTCACTCTGGTAATGAAAAGCAATATCAAGTGGAATGCAATAAATGGTAGATTGCCGAAAGCTGCGTCAGGTTGCACTGAAGGGTGACATACTGCGCATGGTAAATGACAGTGCAGTGAAATAGCATGAGGTGTATGGTGCAGATGAGAGAAATAGAGAGTGAGTTCCACTGTGTTTTATATGTATATGTGTGTGTGTGTGTGTGTATGTGTATACCCATATTTACAGTATTAATGTAAATTAAATGTTATGTGTGTGTGTATATATGTATGTATGTATATATATCCATCACACCACTGCTGCTCTTACTGTTTTCAAAACTTGATATGATATCGTCATTGAATTAAATATATTCTTACCCACTAATTGAGAATGAGTTCATAAGAAATGAAGGGACAAGGGAGAATGATAGAGATGAGAAATTACAGCTCAAGAAATGATATAGCTTGCCAATGAAAGCGGCCTCTCCACAGAACCAGACGGCAGCTTGTAGTCCATTAAACACTAATCCTGTGTTTTACTGCCTCAGTTAAGCGTCCCTGTTTATCACAGGTCATAATCACACTGTTATGAGACATAATGGAGAAGCATCGGAGTAGCAAACTGGTGCAGTGACATCATCACAGGGGCTGCTGAGTGCGAGTGTGTGTGATTGTGTGAAGTGTATATACAATTATGTATAAATTAAGCATGTAAAACTGCATCGGGACATAATGATCTAAAACTAGCGACAAAACTGTAATTATGCGATACTTTGTGTCTCTAAAGCATAACATGACTTTAGTTGAACTTTTAAATGATGAATATCTTAGTTTCACCAACACTGTTTTAACTGTACAGCACATCCAAGTTTCTGCTGTGTAGCCAATAGAAGGGAAACTCATTTTGTGCCCAGGTGAGTAATTCTGTGTTCATAACATTCATGTGCAGTACAGTGGACCATTGAGATACAGGCAGACACTCCTATTTATCTGTAGTTTAATTATTAATTTGTACATTTTTAAAACGATCAACTAGCTATTTAAGAATAAAGTTTTATGACATATATGATATACTTAAAAAACGTTTTACTAATGTTATGACAAGAAGTTTTCGATAACTTTTGAAGAACATTAATCAGCTTTCTGAGAGCGTTCTGTTAGGTGGGTTGTTTGTGTCATTGTGCGCAGGTGTTCCGTTAAACATTGATGGAAGATGCGGATGATTGGACAGTGAAACTCATGAGTGAATGAGAGATCTGCAGGAGAGGTGGAGAGACTTAAAGAGAGACAGAGAGAGAGAGCAGCGTGTCCTCTACAGTGTGTTTTAGCCCTGAGGTATGTGGTCACCTCAGAGACTGTCCACTGAATTATCCACAACCCCTGGCTGCTCACAGGAGTGTCTGGACAAGACGAGAGGACAGGAAAAGTTAATGAGGGGACGAGACAGAGCGGGTCCCTGGGGCCCCCCGTGGGGTTTGGTGTGACAGACTCAGGGAATTTGCTCACTCTGATTGGATAATTAGTAACATAGATTTGGCCCACAGAGTGAGAATTGATTGATTAGGCGGTGGAAGGATGTTTCTTGTCTTTAGAGCCATGTCTCTAAATGTCTCCGAGCACTAGAAACCCAGAGGATACAGCTACACACACACACACTCATACACACACACACACACACTACATTAACACTTTCTTGGCTTCTGGCTCGCCACATTCATTATGACACTTCTGTGCATACCTTTTGGCATATGTTTGCTTAAAAGGTTATAATTAGTTCCATGGGACCCTACATAAAATAATTATAATTAAAGCGGAATTATTAATTACTGTGTCTAATTTGTCAGCATGTTGCTTATTGCCAAATAAGGAAGAGAGACGTAATCGTCAAATATTTTTCTGTATTACAAGTTGCAGTTCACTAAAATGATAAATAGTGTTTGTTTTGGCTATAAGAAAAAATATTATTATAGCTGAAGTGTGTAACTTGAGCTCGGCTGTATGTCATTTCCCCACACCTTGTCTCCCATTGGTCGGGCTAAACAAATGGTCCCACCTCCAACCCATGCTATTGGTTAAGCCCATGTTTGTTTGTCAGGCTGTGTTGGTGCGTTTAAACAGACAGAGCTTATTTTATTAAGTTGTTTTTTATGCATTTATGAATTACGTTTTTCAGACCCGTTGGCATAGAAATGAATCAGCTCTTAACAAGGTCAGTTTGGGGTACCAAACGATTTGCCATGACCATGTTAAAGTATTAACAATATAATAAGCATGCCACTTATTTTGTTGTTATCAACTCAGCCACATCTAAAGAACAAGAATGTTTTCATCAAACTGAGTTTTGGGAAAGCTGTAGCGTTTACCGTGACGCAAACTAATGCGGCCCATGAGAAAACCGATATCCCTTGGATATGAAAATGCATTCTTGTGTGATTAAGACCTTTATTCAAAACCACCCCCCCTCTCATATCAGTCATGTCTAATCCATCTTCAGGGAGACCAGCACAAATCCACGGGCACCCTGCGGCTTCTGAGAATCTGGCTGAAGGAACAGCATGAGAAAGAAATATCTCTTTCAGCGTCTGTTTGACAGACTCAGCTGAGAACATTATTGGATCTCCCAGAAAGCGAAGAAAACTGAGGATTAAAATAAGGAGTGTTTAGCTCGGTGGTGACTTTTGGTGATGTGGCAGGAGCTGTAGAACGCCAGCGCTAGAAGTTCATCAAAGCTCCCGCAGAGAAGGTTATCCCGTCCCATGGGCACTGTGTTTGGTTCGGGACGGCAGGGGATTACGGGCGGTCCGGTCTCAGTGGGGCTTCAGGTTGGCAGGATATTAATTAAGTCATTATCATGCGGTGAGGTGCAGCCGTGAAATAATCATGAGGTTGTGATTGGGACATTTGTGATTGTGTAATCTAATTTCAGCAATATGTCTGACGCCTTTAGCTGTGTCTAACACCCAACAGCCCCCCGAGCACAAATACACACAAAGACCTTCTCATCCTTTTTAATTCAATTATATACACTCAATTATATATTTTAAATTCAAACTTGTATGTTTAAATACAAAAATTACTTTGATTGTGTTATACATTGGGTGCCATTTAAGCAAGACCTTAGCATCTCAACTTGGATTTAAACACTGATCATTAGCAGAACTGTCTTAATTGAATTTAATTATGGCTGCAACACTCCAGGAAAAATTATCACATTGCAGTATATTTATGGTGATGATTCTTATTCTATGCCTGAGTCATCATCACTGTAAATCCACAGGTGATAAATTGCAGTAATGATGCTCCATCTGTAAGAGCACAAAAACTAAAGCAGAGCAAATCAAAATAGTTTCTAACGCAGATGAATATATCTGTTGATTTCGGCATCGGTGGCTCGCTGTGAGTTTTCAGGTCTACAATCTTTTTAATTCTATCTGTTCTTTTATTTTACTCTCTGTAGCTCTGTGCTTAATTTGGTGGCATTGTTTTCTTCTGGTTTTCATTTTAGAAATCCAGTTGGTAAAATGTTTGATATATTGATACATTGTTATATTTATATTTATAACAGTTACTGTACAACAATACAGGTTCACGTCCTGTAGCTGAACTGGTAGAGCTGAACCGGTAGAGCTTTACGTTAGCAGCGCAAAGGTTGTGGGTTCGATTCACATAGAACACACATACAGATGGAACGTGTAATTTTAATGCACTGTAGGTCGCTTTGGATAACAGCGTCTGCCAAATGCATAAATGTAAATAAGGTATTTACAGATATCCACATTGCTTTGCAGTTCCACCCTTGACTCACCCTGAGTGTGTTCATTGATTCAGGTGCTGTCCCTTACTTGATTTTCTTCACTCCTTTCTTATTGATTTTGAACATCTGTGTGTTGGGCATTCAGTGCAATGCTGAATGGATTTCATGGCACCAGAATATCTCTCTGTTTACTTGCTCACTTGTGTCTGAATCATTTGTCTTGTCCGGCGTGTTCTTGCTTGACTGACCTCACAATCTGATTCTGATTGCCCACTCCAGCAACGGTTTTTCTCTCTCTGTTGTCTGTCTCCCTTTATTTTTCAAACATTTCTTTTTCCTCTTTTTTATGCATGACTATCCTTGTGTTTACTTTGTCGTGTTTAATTGGTATTTTTTTGCAATCAGACACAATCCAAAACTCAGTGAATAACAAAGAATTTTATAACACGACATTTACAGTATATAAGCAACAGTATATAAGTAACCGTTTAGAATGCATCTGGATTGAAAGTGAATAAATGGAGAAATAATTTTTCAGGAGCTTTAAAGAGCTCGTGTTCTGTTATATTTGAGTACGATACCCATCTTCAACTTAAAGAACTCCCCAGTGCACCAGCCACTCTGGAGAAGAGACTTAAAACAGAGACATTAGAAGGAGAGCAGAATAAAGAAGAGCGTTTCTCTTTTCTCGAGGGCGAGCGGATGTTCTCTCGTTCTGTGCTGGGTCTGAGAGACGTTCTTTGTCTTCTGCCCTCCTCGGACCCCTGCTGTCTGTAAAGAGTCCACTGCAGAGGCCCGGCTGAATTCGGACTCTGATTTTTCTGCTCAAGGTTCAATGCTCCAGAGCTTGTTTGTGAGTTCAAAGCACACAGTGAGTTTTCATCTAAATTGTCTCGTTTTTTATTTACTTACTTAAAAAAAAACAATCTTTACAACAACCGTTAGTTTGTTATCAAAAAGTGTAACTTTCTTACAATTGTTTAAGAAACAAAGTTTTTACACTTTATACAACACATTCAAATGTATTTCACTAAAAATACAAAAAATATATATATACCAAATGCTGTTATTGACAATGATGTTTCTCAGTGGTGTGACGTTCACCCAAACCGTGAAATTGTAACCTTTAAAAATGGCTGAAGACGCACTTTTTCAGAGCCGTGAATTTTATTGCAGTTTTTTTATTACAAAAAAGAAATCCTTTTCTGCGCCGTAAACGCTATATAAATGTATATAAATGTGTAAATATCAAAAATCTGTTACTCATCAAATGATTGTGCCATTTTAGCGTTATAACTTTTCAATTAGTAATACATCTAGTTTTCAGCTGCTCGGTGTGAGAGAGACACATAAGTTATATTTAGCCAGGCTGGTGTGCTCATTGTGTGAGGAGCGCGGATACAGAAATCAGGTGTCCAGGTGTCTTTCTGCTTTTAAATTAGCACCTCTCTGAGCTGCCCTGCTCTCATTTAGGCTCAGAGAAACATGTGCTTTCCTCACACCTTACCAAGAAAAGCTACATCACCGCAGGGTAAAAACTTATTCTGTCTTTATGTCTCTCTCTCTCTCTCTCTGTCTCTCTCTGTCTCTGTATATATCTGTCAGTCTGTTGGACTCTATCTCTGTCTTCCTCTCTTATTCTTTCATGTCGCATCGGTTTGTGAGACTAATGGCATTTCAAAGACAAATTTGAATGTTTGTCCCTCACTCATCTGCGCTAATTCCTTTCCGATCGCCGGCACCAAATGTCAGTGGTAATACCGTACCAAAATGTTAACACCACCCAGTGCCTAACCACACTTAATCCAACGGCGAATGAGAGCAAGCGCAAGGAAATATTGATTAAGCCTTTCAAAATGACCAGCGCTGAAACGTTATTGCTTCTTCCTGCTAGTTCAATACGTAACTTAATGACTGCAGCTCTGCATGTGCCTTTCTGTTATCACAGGGCGTCTGACCGGAGAGTGCAGGAAAGATTATATCTGTGCAGATTGAGATGGGAGCCTCAAAGGGAGGTTGACGGATTGGCTCACAGGAGCGGTAGGAAGGGGAATGACGCTGAAAGCGTCAGCTAAATGACTAAATGTAAAATGTAAATGAATCAAACCTGTGTCTTGGGCTTATATTGCTGCTGCTGATGTATTTTCCTGAGAGGATGTTTAGCCAAGGAGAGCTGCACTGACTGATCCAAAAGAGAAGTTTGTTAAGAGCAGGAGTCCTCAACTGTTTTCAGGCCAGTAACCCAAGGGGATAGTGCATATAGTGGGAAAAGGGACATGCTTTCTTACTGTTAGTTTTTATACTGTATAAAATTGAGTATTGCATATACCCTGGCACATAAAGGGTGTATTGTGTCGTATTAATGCATTTGTATACTTATTAGGCTTTTATTAAAAAACCTTAAAAAGAAGCATTATTTACTGTACATAAGTGATGTCTTTATTGTACTTTTTTTTATTTTTATGTTTATTGTAAACATTTTAATGTGGAAAAGATCATAAAACATTTAGTTGAATTTAGCTTCATAACTTCAGCTTTGTTTGAAGTTAAACTTAATAATTAATGTTGGGTAACCCAAAAAATGATTCATTTATGCAAATAAGGACCCTCTGCAGTCACCACAGGCCCCCCTTAGGTTCGTGGACCCCCTGTTGAAGAGCCCAGATTTACAGCATCAGTGTTTCAGCGTTTTGCTACATGTTAGAGACGCAAGGGGGATCTTTTTTAGTTTGGGTTTAAAATATGTACGAGTGATATTGTACGGTAGATTTGTAAGACATGTTTCTTTTAAAAAACACCAAAAGATAGCCGCAGAAGTATTGTGATTTTATGTTTTTTTACTCTTTAGAAGGGTTTATTCTGACAGCCGTTACATAGAGCCCATAAATAACTCAAGGAGGCAGTTAGAACAAAAGGTTTTTTACTATTTTTCTAGTATTTTAAAGAGGAAATACTCAGTAACAGAACAAGTTGTTCTGTTACCAGCTTTAGGCCTATGTCAATGCTGCATGAAGGCTGCTGTGACGTAGCAACCTAATACGCTTCAGAAATGACCGCAGCTAACAGAGTATTAAAGAAATCATCTTCATATTCCATACCTGTCACATTTCTTTCCCTGCCTCCCCTCTTTCACCCCTAAGGATGAGGTGAGATTGTTGGAACCTGTGCAGGCAAACAGAGCGTACAAACACCTGGACCTTTATATAGACCTTTAATAAGATGCCCAAGACAGCAAGCAGCTGTAGTCCAGCACAGAAAATTCACACATTATTTTAAGGTCATAAGACTCATTTATCAGACACACGGCTCGCAACCAAAGGCGACAAGAGGTGGCAGTAGGTGGTTATTAGATTTCTAAAATCCATTTTGTTATATAATTTACAAGCATTTTCCTATCATACCCCATCTGATTTCATATATAAAGCACATTTTGTGTGTATTTTGCTCCATTTTTATGGCTTTTCCGAAGAACCGCTGTTCCATAATTCTGTTCTAGTTTATCCCTTGCTACCTAAAGCTAGTCTCCACTTGTTTCTCTTATAGAGTGAGGTTGACCAGTGGACCCAATAGGGTCTCTCTAGGTAGCTGCAGTGGAGGCTGGCCGTAGCTAAGACCCGTGGCTAGCTGCAGGAACGCCAGAACTTAGTGTCACTCCACGGTGCCCTCCATCAAAGCCGTGATTAATAGAATGAACCTTTTCTTCCCTATAGCCTCCAGCATTTTCTCACCTTCTGCATTTGTACTCCACGCACAGCACTGTTTCTCCCTCCTGTCTGCTAACATTCAGAGGCTCCGCTTACAGGTCTAGCAGATGCTTCCCGGTATCCTTGACGATCGTTAGGTGTCGTTTAGTTTTAACGTGCTCCTGCAAAGTAGTCAATACATCCAGCTACTCATAAAATAAAGACATTTATTAGATCGACAACCCTTTAAATGCTTTATTGGATAGATGTGTTC